>VYXG01002340.1:666713-680343 GCA_013397235.1 Lanius ludovicianus
CGAGCAGCGGCGGTCCCGTAAGTACCGGGCGGGCTGGGGGCAACCGGGGCCCGACGGGCTCCGCTGCCGCCCCGCCACCGCCGCCAGCAACTTTTAGAGATGAGGGGGTTGTTTTTTTGGCGTGGGTGTTTTCCCTGTCCATCTCCCCCTACCTCAGCATCCCCCCGCATCCCCAGAGCTCCTGTTCCCCATCCCGGGCACGGGACAGAAATGAGCCTTAATCCTGGGCGCTGTTCTGGGGGGTTTTGGGGGTAGTGGGAGGCGGGAAAAATTGAGGAGACCTCCCTGGGTGCCACCAGCCCTGTGTCCCCCGCCGCCACCTTGCGTAACCCAGCGGCAGGCAGGACACTTGGCGTTTATTTTTGGTTAATCCATATTCGACCTTTTTAAGCTGCGTTTCGGTGCGTGCGTGTGTGGGGCCCTCACCATCGCCCCGGCCCGCAGCCCCCGGCCCGCAACTGTTGCTGTCGGAGGTGCGGGCGAGGAAGGGGAGGGTGATGAGGAAGAGGAGGGTGATGCCGGGTGGTGACGGATGAAGGTTGAAAGGAGACAGTGCTTGCCGTGGGCTGCCAGCGCTTCTCTCTCCCGAGTCATCCCCCCTGCATGGGGACAGGGATGAGTTGTCTTTGAGGAGGTTTTGCTGCTTTTTCCCCTTCTGAGGGGCTTCATCGAGGTCTCCTTGTTCCACAAGGGTGTCCCCATCGGGGCAATGACAAGCCCTGGTACATCCTGGTGCCCTCCTCTGTGCCGCCTCTCCTCCCCACCTGGCTCCTGCCAGGTTTGGCTTCGCTCTGTCCTTTCCGTCCATCAGCAGCAGTTCCCCATCCCCTGGCACAGGCTGTGTTTCCCCTCTAGTTTCAGGCTTGGAGGCTTTTTTGATGGGGATAAGGTTTCTCTTTCCTGAATGATATTTTGCATGTCGGAATTTTATTTCTCCCCTTCCTGAGGTCAAAATATCTGCATGAGCTCTCCCTCTCTCGGAGCAGGGGAGGGAGTGAGGGCAAAAAAGGAGGTGTAAAATTAGGAGCAAACTTTCCCTGTTGAATTAAAATGACATTTCGGGGTCTGGTGGGAGGTAAGGGTTCTATCAGTGCCTTTAGCATGAGGCTTCTGTGAGTTTGGTGCAACAGGGGAAGTTGTGCCTAGGAAAGGGGTTAACCTGCTCAAAACTACCCCAAAGCAACAAAAACAAGTGCCGAAGCCACTGAGCAGCTTTGTGGTGTCCTCTGGTCTCTGGGGAGGCCGCCAGGAGGTGGCATTGCCTTGCCCAGTCTCCTGGCCATGGCCACCTTCTTCCTGACCCAGACTGGCCGGTGGCCCTTCACTCAGCTGGAAAACCTCCCTTTTGGGGAAGCCTTTTCCAAAGGGACCGGTTCTGCAGTGCGTCCTACAAGGGGTTGGAAAATGTGGATTTTCTTTGAAGTCAGCAGGACTTTGCTGTGTTGTGCTGAGCCCAAGAGTAGCCCCAGCTCTGGCAGTAGCTCAGGGATGGGCTCAGTTTCTCCTCAGCCTCTACCACTTTCCTTTAATCTGTCACCTCCCCCAAACAAATTTTCCTGTATCCCTCTAGCTCTGTACGAGAAACAATGGGATGGAAATGCATGGTGCTGGCTGGGCTGGAGGAGCTGGCTGGGCTGGAGGAGCTGGCTGCCCGTTGCCTCCCAAATCTGGCCATTTTGGAGCAGCCCTGTCCTCAACCTGCGCATGGAGCCCTTGCCAGTAATGGGCTCTCTGGTCTTAAACTCTTCCATCCTCTTCCATGTCCACCAAAGGCTGTGGTGAGCCAGCCTGACTCTGCATGGTGGCAGTGGGTTCCTGGGAAGGATGGAAATTCATTGCCCTGGTTGCCTCAGCACTGGCTGAACGATGGGATGAGTCCATGCCCACCTCCCCTCTGCTGCTCCATTGCGCTCTGGCTGTGAGGGATGGGGATATTTTCCACCTGCAGCTTGGTCTGTGGGAAACCAGACTGCTGAACCCTGTCCCCAGTCACAGCCAGGAGCAGGGAGTGACAGAGCTTGGCATAGCAAGGGGCGTCCGCTGGTCTGTGCCTGGATCACTCGGTACTGGAAGAGGTTCCTGAGCTTGGGCAAGAGCTGGGTTGAGGAAGAGGAGGATTAGGGCCTGGAGTAGGTGAGGTGCCAAGGCTGACACACGCAAACCCCATCAGCCACCACAAGGGCCCAGAGTATATTTAAACGTCCTTGAGGATGGCTCAGACGGGCAGTGCTGCTGGCAGGGTGGTTCTGTTTGTTTTGGGTGGCGTGTTGCTCCTCTTCCTCTCTGCTCGGGTAGCTGATGCCGGATTCCCGATGAATTATTTATCACAGGACTAAAAATACTTGGGAATTCGCAGTGTGGAGCAGGCAGTGCAGGCTGCCCGGCCACTGAGCTGGCCGTGCTGGAGCATGGGACGCTGCCAGCATGGCATGACTCACCTGCTGCCCTCTCTGGCCAAGGGGCCCTGGCTGCTGCCATCGGTGTGGGGTTGTGGCTCCTGCAGCTCCACCAGCTGTGATGGGAGTGGGGTGGGGGATGCAGTCAGGCAGGGTGAACCCCCTGGGTGATGCTGGGTGCTGGGAGAGGATGGCTCCCTGATGAAGCACACCTGGTTGAGAGAGATGCTGCCCAGTGAGCATCAGTGCTCAGATAGCTGCCTGAGCCTTCCCGGTACCTATGGGGCACAGGAGGGAAATGTATGGTTTGTGTTCCTTGTCTCTCTGGAGGTGACAGCCCTGGTGCTCAAATCTGCACCACGCAGCTCTTGCAGGGTGCCCAGCCTGGCAGCCATTGGGTTTAAATCCTGCATTTTGAGTCCAACACGCCAGCAGCGTTTTCGCAGTGTGCTGAAGGGGTGTCCGTCACTGCGGCACGGAGGAGTGTTGGGGTGCAGGTCATTGGGGCAGCCCAGACCCCAAAACCAGCTGGGATTCAGTGAGAGGAGCATCTGGCTGTGCTGTAGACACGTTAAGCAACAGCAGCTTTTAATTGCAAGTGACGTTTCTGAGAACCAGCTGGCACCTTGCTGCAGGAAGCAACACCGGCTTGTGGCTGGTGCCACCACAGAGGGCTGCTTGTCCCCCTCCCTGCTGCCCAGCTTGGCACGAGGGTGGCAGCCCTGGGGGAAATGGGGCTCAGAGGGGCTTGGATGCCCCTGGCCACACACTGATTTTGCTGGTGGGCTCTGAGGAGTGAGCTCCTGCACAGGGATACATCACTGTGGGCAGGGATGTGTTCCCCCCTCAAGTTGTGCACCCCAACTGCTGCAGCGTGAGCACCCATTAGCAGTGGGGAACTGGGGACCCAGCAGGGAAAATGTGCTCCAACAGCCCCTGAGAGCCTGGATTTGGGGTGCAGCCAGCAGAGACATGGTGTGAAGGATGTCTCATCTGGGTGGGCACTACCAGCAGCGGGCACGCTGTGGGTAAAGACAAGAAGGAAGAAAGATGAAGGATGCTGTGTAGAGGGAAAACTTGGAGATACGGAGCCAGATAGGTGCATTGGTTTGGATTTTGTGTCAGAGAAGGGGCTGAGGTAGGGTGATGGGCGGGAGACAGGCAGCAGGACAGGCAGGGCATCAGCTGCTTCAGTGACTGTAATGTGCAAAATCTCAGTAAGAGGGGTGCAGAGCTGAACCCTCCCTTCAAGGGCAAAACCTTTGAATATTGATGGTGGCTGTGTGCTGCAGAGAGAGGCACCAAGGAGCTGCCAGCCCCTCGTGGTACCTCTTGCAGCTGTCCCTGTCCCTAGCTGAAGGGACAATATGGACCAGTGTAGCAGTGGTGGTTTTTGGATGGGGTGGGAGGGCAGTGGGAGGGAGATGGTGGTGGTGGGATGGGGACAGAGTAGTGGTGGGAAGCAGGGACTCTCTGTGAAGGGTTAGTGGTTGATAGGACTGGAGACAAGTGACACAGCACTGAGGTGTACAGTGGGTGGTGAGTACAACCCTGTGGCCATTCCTTCACCAAGTCCAGTGTCCAAGGGATGAAGGTCCCCTTGTTCCTGGGGTCAACCCGCAATGATGATACCTCAGGGCTGTGGGGAAGGCTGGGGTGAGTGGGGCTGGTGGTCCTGGTGTTGGGCTGGATATGAGGGGCTGTGTCCTGTGCTGGCAGGGACGCACTGGTGGACATGGGCAGAGCGCCGGCGCACGCTCTGCTACTGTCGATGGTGCTGGGCTGCTCCGCTGCCTTCACGGACATCCTGCTGCCGGGCCCTGAGGAGCCGGTGGTCAACGTGGCCGTGGTGTTCGGGGGCACGTCCTATCCCCTGCACATCCGCTCCCGCCTGAGCCCCCAGAGCTTCCTGGACATGCCCCTGGAGATCCACCCCATCACTGTCGTCGTCAACAACACCAACCCCAGCACCCTCCTCACCCAGATCTGCAACATCCTCGCCAGCCACAAGATCCACGGCATCGTCTTTGAAGACAACGTGGGCACGGAGGCTGTGGCCCAGATCCTTGACTTCATCTCCTCCCAGACCCAGGTCCCCATCATTAGCATCAGTGGTGGGTCTGCAGTGGTCCTGACCCCAAAGGTGAGACACTCACTTGGTATTTCCAGGGGGTTTGAGAGAAATGAGGAATTATTAGAGAGGGGTAGGTAAGGGATGTGGAATGCTGGAGGGCAGAGGTGCTGCTGGGCTGCAGCCTTTGGGATCAGGAACAGGCAGTGGCTATGGCAGTGTGGCCAGCTGGGGTGATGGGACATGGCGGGGACTTCAAAGAGGGGCTCTGTTGATGGGATGTGGGAGAGGACCTTAATGCCCTGTGGAAGGACCTTGCCTGGTGCGCTGCTTCCTGTGCCCACCACGGGGTGCTGGGTTGGCGGTACTGGGGCTACCAGGGCAGTGATAACCATCACAACCTCATCTTCCTCCCACCCTGCTGGGCTGGATGCAGCCCTGGAATGGCCAGGTGGGCAGCATGAAGAACCTTGCTCAGCTCTGGTGGCCGTCTCAGGTGCGCCATTGCTGACACAGGATTTCTGCCATCCCTGCTCCTCGCTGGCATCAGACACTGTCAGTTACTGTCACCTGCCTGCTGGGAAGTGCTGGTGGCAGGGAGAGCTGGAGCCGGGTTCAGGGCGCTGGGCATTGGAGATTTGGGTTATCTCCTCATAGTGGCTCATCCCACCCTGCCCAGCCTGGGTGCTGGAGGGGTTTCAGTGCTTGCTTTTTCCTGTGGCTGAAGATCCTGCCCTTCTTCAGGGCACAGATTTTGTGCTTTTCTTGCATAGTGGTTTGGGGTCCAGCCCCTCTGGATTGCACCCCCACAGCCCTGCCTGTACCCACTGGTGCTCCTGAAGCACCTCAAGCTCATTTTGGCTGGGTGGTAGTGGGTGCAGTGGGCTCTGGTGGGGGCAGTGGACTCAAGTGGTTGTAGAGGGCTCAGATGGAGCCCAGAGCAATGGACCTTTGCTATGGTCCAGGTGTTTTTCTGCATCTTTCTGCAGGGGTTGGATATTTCAGAGTCAGTGGAGGGATCTGTCTCCTTCTCTCTGTCTGGGATTTCCTGGGGCTCACCCCAGACTACTTCTTTGGAGGTGGAGGGGGTCTGGATGGCAAAACCCTGCTGCCTGCGCGTGATCTTTGGCAAATACCATTCACTGAATCATTTAAGACAGAATCAGATCAATTAAGGTTTGCTAATGAGAGGCCAGATGGCCGAGGAGGTGGGGCGAGAGGGAAGGAGCCTCACAGGCTCTGGCTGCAGGTAGTGAGATGGAGCGGGGTGGGATTTATGCTCCTAGCAGAGCTCTCGCCCACCTTTTTCTCCTGGTTTAAGGAGAAACTGTTGATCTCCTTTAGAGGATGGAGGAATTTTTGGTATATAAGCTCAGAAATGGATGTGAGGATGCAGGATTTGACCCTCTGCAAGGATTGGGGCTCTTTGGAGGAGGATCAGTCTGATTTTGGTTGTCTCCAGCCCATGGACAGTACTGGCTCATGGCAATTGTGATCTTTTCATGATGGCAAATTCAAGGAGGCTTGCATAGGTGCAAGAGACCTGGATCATGATGCCAGAGCAGCCCCTGACCCCTCTCCTCCTGCAGGAGCCTGGATCAGCTTTCCTGCAGTTGGGTGTCTCCATCGAGCAACAAATCCAGGTCATCTTCAAGGTGCTGGAGGAATACGACTGGGGCTCCTTTGCTGTCATCACCAGCCTCTACCCAGGCTACAACATCTTCCTGGACGTCATCCGCTCCTTCACAGATGCCAGCTACTTCGGCTGGGAGCTGCAGGAGGTGCTCACCTTCGAGATGAGCCAGGAGCAGAGCAGCTCCAGGATGCAGCGGCTCCTGCGTCAGATCGATGCTCAGGTCCTCATCGTTTACTGCTCCCGAGAGGAGGCCGAGTATCTCTTCTCCATGGCGGAACAAGCTGGGCTTGTGGGGCCAGGATACGTCTGGATTGTGCCCAGCATGACAGTGGGCAACATGGAGGTGCCACCCTCCTCCTTCCCTGTCGGCCTCATCAGTGTGGTGACGGAGAGCTGGAAGCTGAGCCTGAGGCAGAAGGTGCGGGATGGGGTGGCCATCATTGCCATGGGGGCAGCCAGCTTCTTCCGTGCCCATGGCTACCTCCCAGAGGTGGGGCGGGACTGCTGGACCCCCACCAGGGCCACGGCCACCAACACAAGCTTCTACCGGTGAGGCTCAGGGTCCCTCTGGCATGGGTGGGGAATGGGAGGAGTGGGGAGAAAAGAGGGGAAGGGCAGGGGAGGAGGGGTACAGAGCTGGTGGGCAGCAAGGATGATGCTTACTGAGGGCTACAGCTGGTGGTCCATGACTCTTCTGGAGCATCCCCTCAGAGCAGCCTTTACCTTTTCCCACGTTTCTTGGTGACTCAGGACCCCTGGGGATATCAGGGGGGTTTTCATAGCTCTGTGGCACCTTGGGGCTGCTGTGGCAGTCTGTGCACCCTCAGCCCTGCAGTGGACCATCATCCTTGGTGCCTCCTTGCTGGAAGAGCTTTCTCCAGTTCCTCTCTGCCCCTTGCATGGGGGCTAAAGCTGGTCCCCAGCTCTCAGCCCCACATGTTTCCATGGGACCTGTGGCAGCCTGGCTGAAGGTGGAGGAGGAGGAGGAAGAGGAGGAGGGCTGTACAGTGCAGGGCTGCACGACCAGGAGCTTACAGGCTCTGTGTCCCACCAGGCACCTCCTCAATGTGACGTGGGAGCACAAGGACTTCTCCTTCAATGAAGGTGGCTACCTGGTCAGGCCCACCATGGTGGTGATCACACTCAACCAGCACCGGCTCTGGGAGATGGTAGGACCCCCAGGCCCCCCAGGATGGGCACACTGAGGGGTGGCTGGGCAGGGTGAGCCTGGGGCCATGCACAGGCTAGGGTCCCACCCTGGGGTGAGTTGTACCATGCAAAACCCAGAAGTACCCACAGTGCCATGGTGGGGGTTTGCAGCAATGGTGGGCACCAAAGCTCTGCCAAGAGCTGTCAGTTCTCTCCCGCAATTTGGCTGATAAGTTCAAAGTCAGAAATGCAGATGCCCACCTCTGGCACCTAGACCTGAAACAAAATGTGCAGAGGGGTTTTTGCTGGTTTGAAAATATTTTGGGTAAAATATGTGAAGCTTGGGGCTTAGAAGGAAACACCTCACCCCATGGTGCAGGGGTGTGTGGGGAAAAGGATGCTGAGATGGGGCTCACCAGGAACAAGCCCCAAAGGTGAGAGGATGGATATAGGATCCCGTGTGATCCCCCAGAGCCCCTTGCTGGGGTGACCATGTGCTCTCCCTTGGGGGCAGGTGGGCAAGTGGGAGAAGGGCATCATCCACATGAAGTACCCGGTGTGGCCCCGCTACGGCTCCTTCATGCAGCCCGTGGTTGACAACCGCCACCTGACAGTGGCCACCCTGGAGGAGAGACCCTTCGTCATTGTGGAGAACACGGACCCCAGCACAGGGGTCTGCGTGCGCAACACCGTGCCCTGCCGCAAGCAGACCAACTCCTCCCGCAGGTGAGCAGGGACATAGAGCTCGACAATTCTGGCCACCACTCCCTTGGCATGTGGTGTCCAGGGTGCTCAGAGCATCTCTGGTTGGTCCAGCCCATCTTTCCCGGTGTGTTTCCAGTGGCGATGGCCTCGTGGATCCCTACACCAAGCTGTGCTGCAAAGGTTTCTGCATAGACATCCTGAAGAAGCTGGCCAAGGCAGTGAAGTTCTCCTACGACCTCTACCTGGTGACCAATGGCAAACATGGCAAGATCGTCCGTGGGGTCTGGAATGGCATGATTGGTGAGGTAGGGGTGGGCATGGCTCAGACCCCTGCTTCGACACTCCCTGGAGGGCACCACTCACCCCTGAGCTGAGGCTTTCCTGGTGGAGATGAGATCTGTGGTGGCACTGTGGGCAGGGGACAGCTTGGCATGAGCTCCTCCTTGGAGGAGGAGTCAGATGAACATTTACAACCCCGCAGCAGGGTATGTCTGTGCCACTGCTAACTTAATAATTTTTTTTTTATAAAGGCAAAATTAAGGCTGGAAATGATGGAGATGAGGAAATGCCTGGGGAAAGTGGTCTGGGTCCCTCTGCTTGTCCCTCTGCCCATCCCAAGCCCACCTGCCCCTTTTCCAGGTGTACTACAAGCGTGCAGACATGGCCATCGGCTCCCTCACCATCAATGAGGAGCGCTCCGAGATTGTGGATTTCTCCGTGCCCTTTGTGGAGACGGGCATCAGCGTCATGGTGGCCCGGAGCAACGGCACCGTGTCCCCCTCCGCTTTCCTGGGTGAGCCCTGTGTCCTCCTGTCTTTCTGCAGGTTCATCCCATGCTCCCTACAAATGCAAATTGGAAATACTGTTCAGTTTTAATAACTTTCAAGAAAAAAAAAGCCTAAGTCATAAGGGAAGGAGATTGTGCTGTCGGCTTTGGGGCTTCTTCCTTCTCTGCCTGAATAATCCTTTTATTATGGAGATGGAGGCTGGAGACTGAGGCTGGGCTCAGTGGTTTTCTCCCCTTCATTTTTGTGTGGAGGAGGGAGGATGGGGACGTGGGGGGATTTGCCAGCTTGGAGCTCTGCTTTGGGGACCCATCTCTGCCACCGTCACCAGAGCCAGTGGTTAAGCCAAGTGTGGGAAACCTCCAGTGCTAAAAGTTTTATTTAATGAGTTTTACACCAGCAAAGCTGCAGCCTAGGAAGAGGAGGAGACTGGCCAAGGTCGTCAGGAAATTCTGCTCGGGCAGGGCTCTCAGCTCTCGGCAAGGGCACAGCAGCAAAGTCCCAGCTCAGCTGGAGCTGGGCTCTTGTGTGGGGAGGGTGCAGGTGCTTGCTAAAGATGCCATGGAAGTTGGGACCACCAGCCTGGACACATCTTCCTCACCCTGTCCCCCCCACCCCACAGAGCCCAACCTCCCACGGACGTCACCTTCACCAGCCCCGGGGACAGACGGAGCATCCTGCCCTGGTTTGGCAGGGCCGGGGTCAGCAGTCCCCATGTCCCCATGTGTCCTGCCTCTGTGCTAATGAGCCGCATCCCCATCAGGGGAGGCCTCTCCTCCCTGACAGCGAAGGACATGCTGACAAATGGACCTCGGCAGCCGCATGTTGACAGCTCGGATGCATCCCCAGTGCTCCTGCTGCTCCTTCCCAGATCATCCTGGGCAGGCAGGGGCTCATTGCCTGTCCCCACTCACGGGGCACTCACCCCAAGGCTGAGCAGGGCTGGGGGCTGGTTCTGTGCCTGATGCAGGCACAGTCCTGTGGGCAGAGCTATCATGGGAGAGAACCTGTGATCCCATGGGAATCCCTCCTGCAGTGACCCTGGAGATGGGCAGCATTTTGTAAACATCTCCCTGCTGAAGAGAACCTGATTTGGTCCAGGCAGGGCAGTATGGCTGCATCCCCCAGCTCTGCAGCAACCCCCTTCCCTCCTGATTCCCTGTGGAGCTGCTTGGCCATGGTGCTGCCAGCCTCCAACTCCTCTCCAAGGAGGGGCAATATTCAGCATGAGCCCCATCCATCCATCAGGGCTCCTGGGAGTCCTCAGAGGACCAGGGGATGTCCCAGGAGGTTAACAGAATTCCACTTGCTTTGCAGAGCCTTATAGTCCAGCCGTGTGGGTCATGATGTTCGTCATGTGCCTCACTGTGGTGGCCATCACTGTCTTCGTGTTCGAGTATTTCAGCCCTGTTGGCTACAACCAGAACCTCACCAGTGGCAAGAGTGAGTTGGGCAGGTGGGAGCTGGGAGGGGGCACACGTCCCTGTCTGGGCTGACGACTGTCCCCTCTGTTCCCTGTCCCCACAGGGCCTGGAGGTCCCACCTTCACCATCGGCAAGTCCGTGTGGCTGCTGTGGGCTCTGGTCTTCAACAACTCAGTGCCCATCGAGAACCCCAAGGGCACCACCAGCAAGATCATGGTGCTCATCTGGGCCTTCTTCGCTGTCATCTTCCTCGCCAGCTACACAGCCAACCTGGCTGCCTTCATGATCCAGGAGCAGTACATTGACACTGTGTCGGGGCTGAGTGACAGGAAGGTGGGGCTGATCACTGGGGTGGGAACCCTAAAAAATCCCTAAAAAAAACCCCTTTTTGAAGTTACTGCCAGTGACGTGTGTGAAGCTACACATCACTGCCAGCTGGCTGGGCAGAAATGCATGAGTTGAGGGCTGGCTGTGGGGAGGGGATGTGCTGGGGACATGGAAAGACACGGGCACTGTGTGATGCCTCCCCTGGGGCTCCCCACTGCAGTTCCAGAAGCCGCAGGAGCAGTACCCACCCTTCCGCTTTGGCACCGTCCCCAACGGCAGCACGGAGAGGAACATCCGCAGCAACTACCCTGACATGCACACCCACATGGTGAAGTACAACCAGCGCTCTGTGGAGGACGCCCTCACCAGCCTCAAAATGGGGTATGGCTCCCCCAGATGGGATGTGGTTCTTAGAGCTCCTCCAAAAGGGATACAGCACCCCCAAATAACTGTGGCTCCCTGGAATGGGGTACAGGACCTCCCAGATGGAGAAGGGATTTCTCAACTAGGGTACAAGCCCTCCACAAGTTGTATGTGAGCCCCTCCAGGCTGGGTACAGCTTTCCCAGACTGGGTATGGCTCTGTGCATCTTCCCTGGATGAAGTACAGGACCCCCAAACAGGACACAACCTGTTGCAGATGGGGTGCAGCTTCATACAGCTCCCTTCAAAAGGGAGGCAGCTCACCCCAGATGGGGCATGGCTCCCCCAAGTGGGACACAACTCCCCCCAAGGTTGAGTACTTCCCCTGCAAGTGTGGTTACAGCTCTCCAGGATGGGTCAGGCGCCCCAAGAGCACATAGAACCTCCTCCAGATGGGCTATAGCTTTCTGAAAGGGATAGAGCTTCCCCAAATAGGCACAGCTCTCCCCCAAAAATGGGCTTTCAGACCTCCCCTCACCCTTCCTCCTGTTGGTGGGGCAGGAAGCTGGATGCCTTCATCTACGACGCGGCGGTGCTCAACTACATGGCGGGCAAGGACGAGGGCTGCAAGCTGGTGACCATTGGCAGTGGGAAGGTGTTTGCCACCACGGGCTACGGCATTGCCCTGCAGAAGGACTCGCACTGGAAGCGAGCCATCGACCTGGCCCTGCTCCAGTTCCTGGGAGATGGTGGGTGCTTGCATGAGCTCCTCGTTAGCCCTGTCCCCATCCTCACCACACCCCTGCCCTGCAGATTAAGCCAGGGGCCAGGGCTTTGGTCTTCAAACCCTGTGCAGCCTTCATGGCCCACATCCTCATGGCAGGATGGCACTGAGGGACTTCACCAGCTCCTTTCAGAGGATATTAAATCCTCTGGATGTTGTGGTCGTCATTCCCTCTGGGGTTGTAAAATCCCAGATATGGCTGTGCACATTTGAGGGCCCTGAGGAGAAGCCTGGGAAGAGGACAGTAAGCATTGGTGGCTGGCACATGGGTGGGGGACAGAGTCAGGAGAGGACCCTGGCAAGGGACAAGTGGCTGGTGGGATGCTCAGACCTAGGGCAGCAGCAAGCATTAGGTGATTACAGCTCCAGAGGCTCAAGGGTCTCTTTCTCCTATCCACAGTGGGGTGAAGAGGGGCAAGGATGAGTTTGGGAAGATGATTGCCAGGGGTGGATCTTCACCCCCTGCACTGTTGTTCATGTCCCAGGTGATACCCAGAAGCTGGAGACAGTTTGGCTGTCAGGGATCTGCCAGAATGAGAAGAACGAGGTGATGAGCAGCAAACTGGACATTGACAACATGGCCGGGGTTTTCTACATGCTGCTGGTGGCCATGGGGCTGAGCCTGCTGGTCTTTGCCTGGGAGCACCTCGTCTACTGGAAGCTGCGTCATTCTGTCCCCAAGTCCCACAAGCTTGACTTCCTCCTGGCCATCAGCAGGGTGAGGGATGCTGACAGGGGCTTTCAAGGGGCCCAAGTGTCTTCACACGGTGTCACAGGGATGGACACGGCTTGGTGGGCATTGTCCTTTGGCCCACGTGGGAGGGATTGGAGGTGTTTGTGCTGATGTGAGCTTTTGGTGAGAAAAGCCAGCTTTTGAGGAAAGGGCTCACTCCTAGGAATGACCCCACATCCTTATTAACATTCCTGGGGAAAGGGGTGATAGAGGATGGTGTCACCCACCCTGACAGTGCTGCAGATGCTGGGGAGGGGGCATCAGTGCTCTGAAGCCACCTCAGCCTCAGCAGCATGAACTCAGCTCAGCAGGGTGGGCTCAGGGGGCAGGACCCCACTGACCTTGCTGATGGTGGGGGGCCCCCAATTTCTCCCCACAGGGCATCTACAGCTGCTTCAACGGGGTTCAGACCCTGTCGAGCCCCGGGCGGGCGCCCACACCCGATGTCACTGCCAGCTCGGCCCAGGCCAACGTGCTGAAGATGCTGCAGGCTGCCAAGGAGATGGTGACAACAGCCAGCGTGGGCGGCTCGCTGGAGCAGGCCACCCGCACCATCGAGGACTGGAGCAACCACAGCGAGCGCCTCCAGACCACCTTCTCCCTGAGGACACCCCAGCTCGTGGTGCAGAACAGCACCGGCGCACACCGGGGCCCCCCCTCTGGCCTGCACCCCACCGAGAGGCTGGGGAGAGCCTATGCTCCCAAGGGTGCTCCCCTGGGGCTGCCGCTGCCCCAGCCCATCCCCGTGGACTCCCGTCTGTACGGGGAGGAGAACTGGAGAGGGGCAAACGAGCACCCCCACCTGCTACACCCCCTGAAGTTTCGGGGTGGCTCTGTAGGGGATGAAGCCCTTACAGGTTTCCCCCACCTCCTGGTGAAGACTTCCCCAGGAGGGGATTATGGCGAGCAGGTGCTGGTGGGGAACCATGTCGGGGCTCCCCTCCCGCCCCCCACATCCCCCAGGGACCTCCCACCACCGGACATCTACAGGGAGCACAAGAGGCCGTCGGGGCGGGGGGACCGGCTCCAAAACAACCCCCTGCTCCAGAGGGACGGGGCACACGGGAGCTCAGGGACTCTGCCTCGGCTGCTCTCGGCAGCGGAGAAAAAGCGGGAGGTGGGCAGCGCCTTTCCGCCTCCATCCTGCTCTCGCGGAGCCTTCCCGAAAGTCACCAGGACTTGCAGAGCCAGGGGCGAGCTGGCGCGGCCGGAGGCGGCGGTGATGGAGCGGGAGAAGCAGAACCGGTGGGCGAGCTCG
>VYXG01002340.1:680716-727609 GCA_013397235.1 Lanius ludovicianus
TCGGAGGAGCCTGGCAAAGGCTGGTACATGCTGGGTCGAGCTCTCCCCACAGGCAGGGCTGGCATCGGGGACGCCAACCGCATCGCCGCCGTTTTGCCGTCACGTTTTATTTTCATTCAAAGGGACTCGAAACGCCATGTCCAGGTCATTAAAAAGACATTTTCAGCTGGCTGGGGACCCTTCTTCCATCCTTCGGGGCTGCTCTTGGTATCATGGATTCCCATGAATATTCGTGGTCCTGTGCACCCCCTCCCCGTCCGTGTCCCGTTACTGCTCAGCCGCGGCACAGGCTCGTCCCACCGGCAAAGGAAAGCTGGAAAAGGCAAATGGTAACTGCGCTGAGGGGTAATTAGGAGCCGTCAGCCTGTGCAGAGGCTGGAGCCGAGCACTGGAGCCGGGGTTCCTGCCTCCTGCTCAGGTTTTGGGTTGCTGGGCACTGATGGCCCTGGGCTCGGGTCAGTGAGTGATGCTGTCACGGTTGCAAACGGCAGCCTGGCAGGGATCTCCAGCTCGGCACAGCAGCCCCAGGAAGGTGTTCTGTGGGGAATGAGAAAGGGAAAAATTCCTCCACCTTCCCAGGCTGATGGAGCCATAAATCAGGTGTGATAGATGAGCAGGGTTTAATTCTTCTCTTCATGTACGTCTGAGACAGCCCTTTCCCTGCCGGGCTGGGGCGCCAGCAGAGGCGGCCGTGACTCACAGGCGGCCCCAGGCAGGGGAGAGGGTCTTTGGGAAATGGGAATTGAGGCTCCCGGGCCCCGGGCTGCAGCCAGGGCTTTGCCGGGAGATTCCATCCCCATCCCAGAGTAGCACCAGGACCACACGGAGCTGCCCGTGATTGGCTGGCAGGCTGTCCCAGGGAGATGCCAGCCCTCAGCCCCTCTTCCCAGCTGGTTTGGCATCGCCTTCCTCCATGAACGTCTCCCCAGGAAGCTGCTCTACATCTCCTTTCTTTGTTCTTTTCTTTCCCGATTAAAACGCAGTTGTTGGGGGTTGCCGGCAGCCACCGAGCAGCCGGGGTCGGGAACAGCGAGGGGACGATGGCAGGGACTGCTCCGAGACACCAAACTCTGCCGCAGGGACGGCTGCAAAGCCCCGAGGAGGTCCAGAAGGGCCCGGCCACGTGTTGCCCAGGCTCAAAAGCATTGGCAATATCTGGCTGTCCATCCATCTGTCCGTCAAACCATCCACCCATCTGTCTGGGGTTAAATCCTCCAATCCTCCAGCCTGGCTGCCATCACACACTGGTGCCGGCGCTTTAATTCCCTTTATACTTATTTATCATCGCAATTGCCTCTTAATTGTTTTGGCAGCCCCTCCAAGCCTACTGGCGAGGGTGGGAGGTGCTGGTGTATAAATAAAGGCCATAAATAAATCCGGTGGAAGAGGAGGGTATTCATCCAGGCTGCCCCAGGTGATGGCACACATTCACCCAGGGCAGCCCTTCCCAGTTGAGTGCCCCAGATGCCCCCTCGGGTGACAGGCTGGACCCCAGGAAGCTCCAGTGTGGCCTTGGGAACTTTCCCTCAAATTGTGGTTCTCTGGCTCAAGGAATGCAGCAGACACAGCTGCAGTCAAACCTGGACAGGGGCTGGAGCTGTAACAGCAAAGGGGAGCAGAAAAGGGAAAAAAATAAGTATCAAAAATCCCCAACCCACGTTTTAAATTAATTAGTGATGTCCCTGGTGAGTCAGCAGAGGCCAAATGGATTTGCTTCATGTTTTATTGAAGGGCTTTGCTGCGGGAGGCTGAGGACAGTGAGGGACAGCGCAAATGGGGTGCAGGGGGTGCTCTCAGAGGAGGTGGCCTCAGGGTTGGGTCAGCACCTGGTGTAAGGCCAGGGCTATTCTGGGTGCCTCATGTGAATGCCCATGTCTCTGGCCACCATGGTGGCATTTGCATAATCTTTAAATGCTAATTGGTATGGAAAACCACAGTTTTTCTCCGATTCTTGGTGCCAGGCACTGGGCACTGGTGGGAAAGGAGGTGTTTGGGGCATGACTAGCCCAGAGCAGGTGGGATCTGTGACCCCCAAGGACCAAGGAAAGGCTGAACTGCTCCTGCAGTATTTCCCTTCTCCTGACTGCACCAGGGACAAAGCTTCAGGGAAGCAGTAGTCTGAAAGCAACCTCTAGCAAAGCTTTCCAAAGAGGGGCTGGGTAATTTAGTGTTTAACAGACGTTGAGGGATATTATTTCTTTTTTGTGAAATTGTCTAATCAATCACTTTTTAATTCAGCCTGCTCTGGCACCTGGGACACCCCAGGAGGCTGTGGGCTGCTATGCAGAGAGAAATATGGTTGGATTGCTGCTGGGCACCCACCTCTGGGGCTCAGCCCCACTGCGGGGGGCAGGCAGTGTTCCCCCAAACCTGTCCTTGCCTCTGCCAGCTCTGACATCTCCATGGCAGGTCCTATTTTCACTGCCCCATTGCTCAGCATGTAAGAGCCATCCTGATGAGGAGAGGGGGAACAAAGCAGATCAGCACAGGTCAGCCACTGGGTAGGGGTTCCAATGGCAAGGAGATGCTGGTGTTGCTATGGGAGATGGTAACTCAGGTTAAGGCAGAGGGAACTAGTTAAATCACAAACCAGGACAGGTACAGGGCCAGGAAGGTGCTGGGGACAGCTGCCATGCCTGTGCCCAAGGATGCCTGAGGGAGCAGCAGGTGCAGCCACCTCCTGGTTCCTGCCTCCTGCCAGGCCAAAGCCATGGCACAGAACCTTCCCCAGCTGAGACCCTGCAGCAGGCGCCCTTCCCTGAGCCACTGACAGCTCCTGGGCTGCCCAAATCCCAAATGCCCAGGGGAAAGGCTGGTGAGCACTTTCCCTAAACCTTCAAACTGCTGAATCCTCTCAGGGACCGGCAGCTTCGTGCTGGTGGTCAAGCTTTGCCTAAACCTTCTTCTCAGGTTCAAAATTTTTCTTTCCCTGGCCATTGCTATTCCAAATGCTGCAATAGAGTGAATTCCTTCCCGATGCCAGTTTGGCCTCAGATTTACAGCCCAAGCCCCAAAATCTGCCACTGCTTGTGAGGTCCTTCGAGAGAATCACAGCAGAAAGTGTTTATTTCCATCATAAAGATCTGCTTTAATATTTTAACATAAATCAAGCTGCGCTTTATGGTGATAATAAATTTGCTAGCAGAAACTGCCTTTGCAGCCTGAGGCAGCAGAGCAATTCAATTTGTTTGGCTTTAAGTGTAAAGAGCCGTAATTGAGAAGGGGAAAGTACAGATGTTTTAATTGAGTTTGCAGCTAGCACCCAGAGTTGCAGGAGGCTAATAGAGAAGAGGTGAGGGTCTCCATTAGCCTTTCTGCTTGCCATTTCTCCTTGGCCTGCAGTCCCATCCGTCACGGCCATCCCCTCCAGGAATAGCTGCTCTGTGTCTAAGCACGAGGAAGAAAGAGATGGAAAAAGAAGTCAGACTATACCAGATGTATAATGTGCATTTTATTGGTTTTAATCCCATTTTTGTAAAACTAATTACAGTCAGGACAAAGCATCACGTGTGAATCTGTAATAATGAATTGTTAGTGCTGATAATGGCCAAATAAAAATAGACTTATTCGTGATAAGGAGAGCAAGAGGAGAGAGCTCATGCCCTGCCCCGTGGGGTCACCCAGTGTCCCCTCAGCCAGTGCTGGCTGCACTTAACCATCCCCTTCCTGCTTTCTCCAGTAATTTTTAAGGCATTGCTATGTCATGTTTTATATGAAAAATGTTCTCTGCCGTGGAGCTTCTTTCTGTTAATCACCCCAATTCCTTGGATATATTTGTTTTGCTGCTGTGCAAGGACAGTAGGTGTCTGGGAATTCATGGTTTTTTTATTTGAGAAGCACTCGTGCTCCTTGGGGACCAAAGTCCTTCCCAGTAAGGTACCATGGCAAAGGCTGGGGCTGGAACACAAGCCCTCAGCATGCCACTCCATCCAAAACCTGGATTCAAGCAGCTCTTGGAGGTGCAGCCCCTCAGAAGTCACTGTCACACACTGTGTTGAGGGGGAGAGGGGGACACATGGGCTAGGGAAGAGAAGGCACATCTTTAAATGTCAGAGATGGCAGGAAAGAGGGTGCCAGGCTGGGCTCCCTTTCTTTCCCCTCAGTGGGGCAGCCCTGAGAAGGAGAGGGTGAGAGGAGATGAAACAACAGAGCACAGCCCCGTTCTCTGGCTGCAATGAAATGTGAAGGCAATAGACTGAAATGGGCAGGGGCTGAGCCAAGAGCCTTGCAAAGCATGGGCAGCCCAGGGCAGACAGCCCTCAGCCTCTCCATGAACCCACACCTGCACACTCGTGCAGGAACAGCCCCCTCAGCCTCTCCAGCTTCCAAAGGCTCATTTCATCAGCATTCAATTCCTCCCTCCAGCTCTGCCCAGCTCCCAGCTGCCACGCAGGTGGCTCCCAGCTTAGCTGCCCCATGGATCTGCCCTCCAAACTACTGCTTCCCAAACAAGACACCAGCACCAGCTACCTGTGAAACACCTTCTTAATTTGGTACTGAAGATACCACATCAGCTTTCCAGGAGCACTTGGGGATGTTTAAACTCACTAGCAGGGGCTGCCAATGCCTGTTTAGGATCAAGCTGGAGAGAAGATGAACAGTCCCTCCAGTTTCTCTCCAGGCAGCTTGGCAAAGACACAGTGGCAGTGCTCAGGCTTGAGAGGTGCAGGTTTTGCTTTAAAAGCCATGAAGTGGTTTTATACAGCTCCAGGTACTTGCATATTCCCCCAGGAGGAGCACTTCAGGTCGTATGGAAACCAGAAAGTCCTACTTGAAAACAGAGCTTGATTAAAAAGAGCTGTAGTTCAAAGCTTGCTTTAGTGAGCGATGACATTTAATACTGCAGCAAGTGCAGAGGGCAGGAGGATCTGACATACACCTGGCTTTGAACCTGCTTTGATAACAGGGGGGTTAAAATAGATCAAGTGAAAACTTTTAAAGTTCTTCCTTCTGTACAGGAAACCCTGTATGATCTGTGCCCAAGGGCTTCTGAACACAGGACCCGATGACAGTGTGGTATTACAGTGACCACAGTCATCCTAAAAGCAGACTCACCTAGAGCTGCCTAAGGTAGGAGCAGCCCAATTCTGAGAGCAGCAGCAGGTGCAGCCCAAAGCCCACCCTAACCCTGTGCAGAAAGACAAGAGGGGGAATTCAAGCCCAGTTCCAGCAGGGTTTCAGGTTTTGCTGCCTTGTTTCAGGAGCTCTGTTGCTGCAGGCAGGGCTGAGGCAGGGCTGAGCCAGGGCACAGCCGCTTCCTCCTGGCACCGGCTCATTCCCCTGAGTTAACACCCACCTTGTTTCAAGGCTAATTACCCAGCGCGGGAGCCGGGAACGCATCAGTGTGCACAGCCGGAGCCTCTCGCGTGTCAGGACTGGGTAATTAGCACCTCCCCAGCCCACACCGATCCGATCCCGGCCGCTGGAGTCAGGGTCTGGCTGCTTGTACTAGCGCCGGGCAAAGCTGAGAAAAGGAGAAGAAGGGCTCTGCTAGTGGAAAGCTCCGAGTCGCGTACTGGTGCTGAGGGAAGCGAGGCTGATTTCCTTTCCAGTGGAAAGAGCTGTATCCCTGCATGCAGAGGGGCACTGCTCTGCCCAAATGGGCTGCCACAGCACAGGAGAACAGGATGGAAGTGTGAATGTAAACTCCCAGGGTGGAGAAATCCAGCTCTAAGCAAAAGATCCCCGATCCCAGGCAATGTGCATAAACATGATAATGCTTCCAGAAAATGTAACAGCACAAAATTATTTCCTTCTGAATTAGGTCTATTTCCATCCTTATGATTTCCTTCAGCTGGCACAGAAGGTTGGTCTGAAGGAGTCTCAGCAGGAAGAAGAGACTCAGTTCTCCCAAACTCCTGCCGGATTCTGCACAGCACATTCCTGCCTTTGGGAGAAGGAACATCTAGTGATGCAGCCAAGGCTGTCTCCCGTGTGCTGAGACCTGCAGCACACAGAGAGCTGGGGAGGGACAGAGAATGTGCTGCTCTGACAGAGCCAAAGGCAGGAATGGCTGGACACTGTTTAACGGTGCAGGCTGCCAAGGGCTCAGCCCCAGGGCTTTGTCTGAGAACCAGAACTGTAACAAGGCTGAGTTCACTCCATCCACGCCGTAAGCGGAGTGAAGAAAGTCTGTGTCACCAAGCTGACGGCCTGGAAACTTCCCTTCATACTGCCTCTCCCTCTCACTGCACAGTTCCAGAGGGGGAGCTGAAATGCTGGAGTCTCTGGAGCCCCAGAGGGAGTGTGCTGCTACTCCTCATCAGAGCTTTGACTCACTCAGGACAATGTTTGCAGTTACAAACACGAAGCAAGAGAAGCCCCAAATGAGCACAAACACAATCCAGAAGGTGTGCCGGAAAGGGGAGAGGTGCTTGTTCACCGTCCCGCTGCCGAAGACCAGCTGAGTGTCTTTCCGACTGCAGTACGCAAGGAAAGCTGGGATGAGATACTGGATCCCATTCCCGGCATAGGCTCCCGTGATCCCCACCAAGGACTCCAGATCGTGGGTGCAGAAAGCCACCAGCACTGGGGGAATCAGCGTGATGGCAGGAAAGACAATCCTATCCACCACCCATGGGTACGTGCCTCCTTCTCTGTGGAAAAGGGTCTTCCAGTTGTTGCGCAGGGTCACTGCAATGATGGGGAAGTTGGTGCTGATGGTGAAGACCGGGAAGAGGCCCAGGAAGTACCGAATGAAGGCCACGCTGATGATCTCGCAGTTGGTGAAGTTGAGCGTGTACATGTCCATGAGGGTGTCGTTGCGGAAGCAGTAAATGGCAGTGAAGGACAGGAGGCTGTAGAACGCCAGGATCAGGATGTAATCGAGCAGCACAAGCTTGTTGACATGCTTCTTCTTGGAGATGGGGGTGATGAGGGATGGCAGGGAGTGCTGGCACATGAAGGAGTACACACACACCCCAAACAGGTTGCGGATGCCCGACAGCTGGGCCATGGACGGGTGACCTTCAGCTTGGCCTTTGCCGATGCGGATGAGGGCCAGAATAATCATGAGGATGAAAGCTGGAGAGAGAGAGAAGGTCTCAGGTCAAGCCCAGGCCCACACTCCCCGTGACCCTCCTCCCATTGCACTAGCAGTCTTGGCACCAACTCTTTCCTGCTAGGCAAGAGCATCTCCTTATCTCTTTGATGTACCACCTTATCTGAGGATGCTACATCAAAGGCAAGGTGCACAGGAATTAATCGTGATTTGCTGTCAGAGCCAGTCAGCAGATAAGGGAATGGGCTCAGGCATCTCCCTCCAGTCTCCTTCCCACAGGGACTCACCCTCCCACTGCCAAGAGCACAGGGCTGCCCTGAGCCCTTCAGAGGCAGAAGGCTGACATGGCTGGCGAACCCTAAGCCCTCAAGGGTTTCAGTCCACGGATGCTTCTGCCTCACACACTGGTTAAATATCATCTTTTAATAAAGGCTTAGAGATGTCTGAGTTCTGACTTGGCTCCAGTCAACCTCAGTAATATTCCTCCACATTTCCAACTGGACTAATGTTTTCAAGACCTCCCCTATGTGCACAGAAGCAGCAGCTACTATCAAGCTTTCCTGTCCCTGGGATCTGTCAAGCGTGATAGAGCAAGAACTAGCCAGCCATTTCCTGGGCAGGAGGAACAGGCTGTCTGTAGCTAATCCCAGGGTGGAGAAGCCAGTCTGGAAGGGACTAAAGCAGCACTGAAAGACTGCTATTAAAATTCATTGTTTCTAGACACAAAGTCTGCTTGTCTACCCTTCAGTTATGTCAGGAAAAAGCCTAACAACATTTTACAAAGCTTATTACAAATAACAACGTGCCAGGGACAAAATGAATTGAGAAGATTGGGCTAATGCCCTTATTACTCCGAGGGTGGAAATTTGAGCCAGAGCAGTTACTGTGAGACTCTCATTCCCAGCATGGCATATAAACCCAGCAGAAAACTAATTCTGCTGTCACAAAAATTGCATCAGCCTGGGAAAGATGATCATCAGCTGCTGGAGTTAACAAGCAATGGGGAGAAAAGGACCTGCCTGGCAGGGCAGCAAGCAGTGAGATTTACAGTCTGGTGCTGCAATGGGTGGGCCACTGTGGTTTGCACAGAGCTGTCCTTGCACCAGCCTGAGACACAGGAACAGAGCTGTGAATTATCAGGTAATGAAAAAATCAACAAAATGCTGAGACAACTACTACAGACAACTTAGAATGCCATTAATATAAATCCAGAGGAATTAAACAGAGCAGTGCACAGTTCAAGTCCATAGGAGGCTAGCACCAGTGCTAGGAGCTGGGCAGGCTCACCATGGGGTTACAAGATTATGGGCTTGCTCTGTGCCCAGTCCTGCTGCCCACAACAGGCGGCTGGAGATGGAAAACCCTGCCAGGGATGCTAGGGAAGACAGCTGCAGGCTGGTTAGTGAATGCTGCCTCTCTTGTGCCCAGCAAGATCAGTTTAACCTCACTGAACAATGCCTCCCACACCCTCAGCACTCCCCAAAACCCTCTCTCAGAAATTCACGTTCTCCTGCAGCAAACACCAGCTCCATGCTGAACCCTTCCCATGCCACACGCTGCATTTCATCCTGTGCTGCCTCAGGAAACCTCTTGCTTCCAACTGCTTCCCAGTGACAGGGCACATCTACCAGCCCTCCCCAAACACTGGACTGACGGCAGCAGATCCATTCCTTCACGGCACCACAAGGCCAGGCTGCTTTGGGAGTGCCAGGCTCTATTTACTCCCCCAAGGGCAGTCACAGAGAGCTATGGAAGGCAACAGCTCATTGCTCTGGAGGTGTGCAATTCCCCTTGCCTTCACTCAAGCCCAGCAAGTGAGGGGCACTGCGAACATGGGTACAGTTGTTGTGCCTCCCCCACTGCTCCCCAGAGGGGAGATGCTTGCCAGCCATATCTGCTCAGCAAGAGAGCCAGAAAGAGCTGTGTTCCAGGTGATGTGACATGTCTGCACTCCCTGTGGCTGCACACTCTACAAGGAAGAGGAGAAGATACCCTGAGTAGTAAGACAAAGCAGGTTAGGCAGCTCTGGAAATGTGCTGAGACTGTTCCTTTCCTGCTTGCCTGGGAGAGGTAGTCAGGCTCTGCAGCCCCATCCTGAGCTGGTCCCATATCTGACCTAGATGTGACTCAGAAGTCTCACACCTCTTCCCCTGCACACTAGACAGTGAATCTCCTCATGCTCTGCTAAACACAGTAATAAGCGACCTATTTCCACCCTCCAAACCACTCTCACCATTGGCTCAAAGCTCTACTTTCTGCACCAGTGCCAACAGGACCAGTTCAGGGGAACTTTCAGGCAGGCACCCCATCCTTGAAGCATCTCCCATGGGCTTTTCTGGTAAGGAACACCAAAGAAACAGAACTCTTGTGGATTCCCTAAATGATGGATAGTCTTTGGCTTAAGCAACTAGAATTTAATACATTTGTTTTTCATTAAATGTGCGTTTCAGAAATTTATTAAAATTACAAGGAGTGAGGATCCAATACTAAGATCCAAACTAGTTTTGCTTCCAACAAAACAAGTCTGCTTCCCCTGCCTGAGCACTGGTGCTCTGCAGATGCAGGATCCTTGACAGAAATGGTGCTGGGTAAACTGGAAACCTCCCCTGCACAGTTCCAGCCTCAGAGAGGACAACAAAAGCCCTGCCCCATGGTTGTTTTCTCTCACTCCCTGCAGCAGAAGAGTTTCTCACTCCTGAACTGGAGAGCTAAAACACTTGGATGTCAAATTTATCTCTCTGTCCCTGAGAGGAGGCAAGCCCAAAAATGAAACTCTGAAACCTAGATATGATCTGGATGATAAGTCAAAATGAAAAGAAGATGACAGGCTGACTGACAGGCAGCTTTGAGCAGAAAAGAGGCAGCACAGGATCCTCGGGCACACGCAAAGCTCCCACTCACATCCCCTACCCGGGACAGCAGGCTGAAGGCAGAGTCACATGACACTATTTCATGTCACCTCCTGTTGTCACATCAGCTGTCCAACAGCGTTCCTTCACCACAAGCATCCTGGTGAAGTAAGACATGGATTCACAAAAAAACCCTTGATGTGTTCCTCTCCACATAGAACAGAGGACAAGCACTGTGTTCCAGGGATGAAACACCTTCAGACCATGATCAACAGCACCTGGAGCCACAAAGCAAGGCCAATAGTGATGGCACCATGGATTGTTAGTTGGTTACATGAAAAATTTGCTTTAAGCCTTGTTTTATATAAATGCCTAAAAAGCAATCAAGAGTTTTGCTTGTCCTGATTTTTCCACAGTGTTAAATCCACTTCAAGCCCCCACACCACAGGCGTGGGGAGAGAGGCCACTTCTTGTCTCATCTTGTCTCCTCTAGGTGTTCAAGCATCATTTTTAGTGAAGGATATGAGTGAGCCTGAGGAAAAAAATAGAGAGGCTATGCCATAAAGGAAAACTTGTGATGAATCTCATCCCAACCATCCAACTGCCTCTCCTGCAGACTTTCTTTGTTCCCCTCACTATTTGAGGAACAAATGCTCTTCTCAGATGAAGCAGACCCTGCTGTCAGCTACTGCTGCCTCTCCTGCTTGACTCAGGAGATGTTGATTCAGAGACAGGGCAGTTCTGCTCTGGTTCTTGCAGGTGAAGTAAAGATGAATATGGATGAGCAGACATCCAAAGTAGTACAGTTTGGGAAATATGGGAGTCTGGGGATATTAAGAAATACATTTTTGTGCATTTTGATAGAAACATAACAGAGCTGCAGAGAAGCAGTGAAGATAATTTAGTCATTCTGAGTTTAAGGATCGTTTTACAGAGTCAGAGAAAACACCTCTGCAAATGAAAAATGGTGTTTGTACATGAGCTTTATCTCTCTGCAGAAAGACCATTGCAGAAAAGAAACTCAGTCCAAGCCTCAAACACATTTTTTTCCCTGTCATGGTAGGTTCCTGTAAGAACTGATGCTCAGAACAAGCTTCTGGCTTAACTCCCCCTTGCATCCCTGCAAGACATGGTATTTGTGAGATGTTCACATCTTCTCCAGCCCTGTCCCTACTCCCATTCCTCCTTCTACAAGGAAGGCCTGGAGAGCACATCACCACACCTGCCTGCCATCCCTTCCAGGGACCCAGAGAGGCAGTGGTGTGCAGCCACCCCATGCCTGGCTGCTCCCCTACCCCCCAGCCATTTGTCTGAGCTGGTGCCATGACATGTTTGTGGCAGGGCCATCCGTCACCGCCGGCTGACGGTGTGACAGAGCTTTCCTGTCCAAGCAGAGAATCAATATGCCAGGAAATAATGATAATGGATCACTCTATCTCAATGCACGCTGCTTGCTTCCCTTTTTGTACATTAAGCAGCATGATGGATTCCAAGAGGAAGATGTTTTCAGGAGCTTCCTAAACCCAGTCTCTTTGAAAAGGGGAAGATTTCTCCCCACCTCAATCCTATATCAAGTCAAAACACAGCAGGCCACTCTTAAACAGAAGAACAGATCTCATTTAGTTTAACATTAGGCAGCTCTTTCATAGAAAGGGCATAAAAACAGGAGCATCTGCTCTGTACACAGTGAACGGCCCAGGAGCACGTCAAGACAGTCCTACTTTCTGCACCCCCACCTGACACTTGTGCTATCTTCTTCCCTGCTGATGTCTTTCTAGGATGTTGGTGCCCCTTCTCAGAGCCAGCTGCCTTCCAGCAGTGATGTGGGCAAGCTGAAGAGCCCACTGCAACTCTGGAACCACCAGGCATTCTGGATCCTGTGGCATTTGAAGTATTAAAGCACAGCTGGAGTTCAACATGCTGGCAGAACAAAGTATCTGCTATTAAGACATTGATTTTTAAATTTAAAACTAATTTAGGCAGCTTCTTTTGCAGAAGCTATATCCTACCACTTGTTCATGACCTCCAGTTTTCCATAAACTCCAGAGCAGCAACTGATCAATTTCTCCAGCCTTCAGAGGGAGTTTCTGTATGAATTGACAGTAAAGAGGTAACATGAACACCAGGTTTGCTCCACCAGATGTGGGAGCTGGAGTAGTTAAGGATCGGATTGGACAATGACAGAGCCTAAAACACCATCTCTAGGAAGATGAAGGATTTATGAGTGCAGAGACTGTGGGGAGGCAAGATGGATATGTTCATAGAAGACAGCAGTTCTCTGGAGAGAGATGTCAGAAAGAGAAGGGAAATTACTTCCCAGAAGAAAGGTATGAGCAAAAGTTGTGGAACATCACTGTGGCTCCTTCCTCTAACGCAGAGCAGGGCCTTGCAGGGACAGTGTTACCCTCCCTGCCCCAAAGCCTGAGGCAGGGTCCACATGCCAGGGGACTGTTGCTCATACACAGAAGTGTGACACAGCTTACCAAGAAGGCAAGAAAAAGCACCTCCACTCCCCCAGGCCTGGCTTGCTCCTGCTGCAGCCAACTCAGACACTACTGCCTTGGGCCAGGTGGAGCCCCTTTCCTTCACAAACAGAAATTCCATTAAAAAAATTACTACAAGGAGTTTTTGGCAGCCAAAAGCAGTTCAGTGGAGCTTCTCTGCTCTAAGGCCATAATTTCCCTGCTTTTCTTCATCAGGCTTGAAATACCATAACCAACATTTACAAGTAGCTTCCCCAATTGTGGTAACAACTCCTGCCATGAAACCAGTGTAGCTGCCTCATCTCAGCCCACATCAGCTGGTCCCACAGACATCTGCACACCAGCAACAGCTCACAGGGAGAAAAATGGCTCTGCACTCGGGCGTTTATCACAGATGCTTTTTCTCAACATATGGGAAGGAAAGAGCAGCCAGCAAGGTTTGTTTGCTTCTGGTGGAAAATTACCCGTGTAGTTTATGGTCCTCTCTCGGCCGGTCACCTCTGGCAGAAGAACCATAAAACCTCTGCAAGCAGGACTCTGCTCTCAGCTCTGCTGCTGGCTTGGCCTATTAGCTCTGACAGTCACTTCTCTGTCCATGTCAGAATTTACTCTTCTGAGAGAAGGGAATATTACACACTTTGGTGTCACTGTGAGCCCAAACCATGGCTGTGCATGTTTTGGAAAGCACTAGTTGCAGAGCACCCATGTCCCATGAAATACAGGTGCTCTGCAGACTTAGCCACATCTTACCCATTCTGCCTTGGGCCCTACACAGCAAAGTTTTTTACCAGCTTGTTTCACCAACATCCACTCTGAACAGAGAGCAACTTTTCATGCCCCAGCCCCTCTCTGAAAACCTGCATGGGCACAGTCATCCAGACCCTTCTGCAGGGTTGAATGTGTCCTTATATTTCCAGCTCTCCTTCTTCAGCTCTCAGACCCATCAGTGTCTTCTGCTGCCTGAATAAAGTGCTCTTTTCAGAAGCATCAGCTCCTCAGGCAGGATCTCAGTGGTCCTGTCCAGCACTGCAAATCACTCTCCATCTGTGTCTGAAGCTCACAAGGCTCTTTCCATCACACAGGCACTGCTTCACCCCACTGCCCCCCATAAACAGTACTGAAATGAGCTCCTCAGCCGACAATTCCAAAAGTAGGTATGACAGAAGCACAGCATTTTAACTAACTCTTCATAAATATATTCACTTCTCTTAGTGAATTATTTACCCTGGGCTCTGGCAGCAGCTTCATCTGCTCCTAAAGAGATATAAGAACATGAAGCAACTTTGTCGAAGCAGCTTGTCAGAATGAACATGCAACAGTGTCCTGATTTACAGTCCAATTCCCCTCATCCTCCTGTATGCCCTGCAGTGTGAAAGGAGAGGGGCAGAGATCACAATGACCCCTCCTCGAGCTATTTGCAGAAAGCTCAATTTCAAATGTGAAAAGAGACCACCCACCTTGAGGACTGTGGGCACTGGCAGACTTAATTTCTCAGCAGGAGACTGGAAATGCAGGACTTCGGATAACTGTCACTCCCTCCTAAATCAGCCTCCTCTGTAACTCTTAGTCTTAGCAGTTGAAGGGATGTAGCATAGTGACTCCAGGTTTCTGCACCAAATCCAGCAAAGATAGTTCTGCTAAGGATGGCAGTGGCAGTTACCTGAGACTGCTCACAAGGTGAGATGGTCTGAGAACAGTTCCCTGCAGAGCAGTGCTGTAAAGAGCAAGGCTCTGGTGGAAAGAGCAGAACTACCAGAGAAAGCAGCAGATACAGAAAGCCAGCCCCACTATCATGCTCTGGAGCACCCTTTCCTAGTTTTTTCCCCAGAAGCCTTCTACCAAATATCCTGGAAGGGGACAGGATGGAGAAAAAAAAGGGTTTAACAGAGACTTTCTGGCAATTCTTGTCTGCTTTCCCTCCATCTTACTGGCCAGGGGAAAGAGCCAGAGGAGAGATTTTATTCCTGGGCATGTAATTGTGAGATCATTGTTTGGGCAGGGTTGGGAAGGCTTTGTCTCAAGGGCTGCATTTACTTGAATAGATGTGGTGTGATCCAACAGGGAGCGAGAACTGAGCCCGTTCAACCAAACCCAGAAGTTTATTACTCTATAAACTATCTCTTCATTAAAACACAATACTTTCTAATAACTACAATACAACATCACAAACAGCACTCAGAGCACAAGCCCCACGTGGGAGCTGTCTGGGAACATTTGGCAGAGACAATTTAATAACAGCAGCGATAATCACGCTACCAATGTCTTTAAAGCCAGCAGTCCTCACCTATAGAGCTGGACATCTCAGGCTGCAACAGGCTGCAATTAATCGGGTTAGCTGCTTAATACACAATAGCCCAATGTTTGATGTTGAGCTCCACCAAGCTCTGTGCTTTTGTTATCTTTCCTAATCCATATCCTAACCCATGATGCTGCTAGACAGTTATTATCCAATATTATCCAATAATAAAGAGGTAGGGCTGTGCCCCAGTGAGCTGTGTCCCCTCTGCTTTGAGAGGTGCATAGGACTTGCCTGGCTCAGTCCCTCCTGCTGGGCCATGCCCTTCAGCAGCTCTCCCCTAACAGCACCCACTTGATCAGGACTGAAGAAATGAGAGGAAAAAAACCAGCTAGACAATCAAATCTCTTTAGAGAGTAATCCATTGTCACCATAGATTTAAACCCTCCAGGAAAAAAAAAAGTGCCTGAAGTCCAAACAGCAGAATTGAAAATATCAACAGCTCTAATTTATTGATGACTTAGTTGGTTTAGCCTTCAGCAGGAAGCCTTGCTCCAATAATTTTGTACAAGACCTGGAAAAAGGCTCCAAAACTGATAAAGGAATTGACCTAATAACAGCTCTACACTTTCCCGAGGCTGAGGTAGAAGGGAGCTGAAAGGAAGGAAGGAATTACACTTTGAGGAAGGACCCTCCTGTCTTGGGGTGACCGACACCTCCCCACCCCACAGGAACAATTTGTACTCAATGGACCCAGAGACAGGTGAGCCAACAAGGTTCTAACCACAAATCAAAACAAGGCTTCACTGTAAGCACATTTTCAGGATTTAAACCAAATGATTTTTCATGACTGGCCCTTTCTCCAGGGAAGCACAGCAGGCAGGCTCCCTGTTGAACCCCTTAGGGTGCCTGTGCTCTGTCTCCCAAGGCAGCTCTAGGTACCTGCAAAAGGCTGACAAAGCAGCCGGAGGAGCTTCTGCATTGGGAAAGGGATGAGAAGGGGTAGGGTTAGGCAAAGCCTAACACACCTGCCAGCTCCCAGAGAACAGAGATCTCTAAGCAAGGATAAGGCCAGCAGTTCAAGCACCAACTGCCGCACTGAATTTAACCACTGGCACTCACCCTTGGCAAGTGACAGTCAGCTCTGCAGCCAAGTGTGTGAGCTGCTACTCTTCAGAAGACTGGCAACAGCTCGATTCCTCTGGAAGCCCTCTCTGCCACCAGCCCCACTCCAACTGGAGACACAGATCCACCCTCTGTGCTCCTACCAGTCTTGGCAGGGAAGTGCCTTGCCATGCCAGCCTTCCTTCCAGATGAGCTGTCCGTGATCAACAGGCCCAGACAAGAAGAGCCCATCTGCCTGGGCTCTCTAGCAGCACAACACTTGGGCTTGCAAGCTCCTCCTTCAACTTTCTCCTTTTAGAGGTTTCAGAGGTGCCTGTCCTGGCTTAGTCCCTTATCCTGGGAGGATGCCAGATGAAGAGCTGAACATCCCTGGAACATCTCCACATTCTTTGAACTGGCCCATTTTTAATTTCCAGCTCAGATCCCAGTGTTTAAATCTATTTTTCAGAGAGAGAATGATTTTTTTTTAATCTGTGAGGTGTGGAAAGAGACTGCTGTAGGCTTTGATAGCCAATGTGCTACTTGTAATGAGCACAAGGCTATGGAAGAGGCTTGGTGACATTTGATTATCACTTAGATCAGGAGAAAGAGGGAAAGCAACTTTCAAAAGCAAGGCTGACACTGTTACAAACACCAGCAGAAATGACCTTCACACACAGCTAGCTCTCTCTGCTGCCAAGAACCATCCTCTCAGCCGCTATCATTAGAATCACCAGTACACCTGGGGCAGTGCTGCTTTACATCACCCTCTTCTGCTCTGAAATCCAGGAACTTTCCACCAGCCTGGGGAGAAGGGTGTGTGGTGGGTCCTGTGATAGGCACATTGCAAAGTCTCTACTGACCTCCCAGCTCAGGGAGGCTTGATTTTTTTCAAATCATGGGTCAGATTCCCATCCACACCATGAACACAGGTAAGCTGAATCAGCCACTGTCCACATAGGAATGTTTTCTTCCCCAGCACAACAAACAGGCAGGTGGGAAGCTCCAGTGTTGCTCTGCTGCTCAGAGCGCTTTGCAGAACCACCCTCAGCACTACACGACCAAAACCAATCCAAGGAAGGTGAAGGAAAGGCACAATTTATGCAGGACAAAGAGTTCACATCTGGCCATTGGCATGCAGGCAGGAAAAGTCCAGAAGACCACAAAACACTACTCAAGACTATTCTTTAGGATCTAAGCTCAAAAAGTACCCACCTGTGTTTATGTCACAGCCCTGCTTTTGGAGGAGGGGACAGCAGTGATGTGAGGACATGGGAGAAGCCAGCTTGACAAATCTCAGCAGCATGGGATTGATCCTTATCCCAGGATCTGCAGCAAGAGCTTTTCTCTGCTCCCTGCATCACATGGCTTTTTGATAAATTATCTTTCCCAATAAATCTATCCCTCATTGTACACATACGGAATCCGTTCTTCTAAGTAGCCACTGAGGTGCTGTCAGGGTCATTAACTATCATTATCTGGGGCAGCTGTTCCCCAGCGTGCTGACGCAGGAATCAATCAGGCTAAAGCATGAATTTCCCCTACACTTCTCCAAACACTGTCTTTATCCCTCTCCATCAAGTGATGAAAAAGAGGAACAGTTCTGCCATCATGCCAAGGTTTAGCAATCCTCCTACTGGAAGGAGCTGGCTAAAGGGAAACCAATGGCAGATGAGGCAGGCATCAGGCTTTCACACAGACAGGATGAGGTCTGATTGATGTCTTTACCAGGGAAGAGGAGGCAGGGTGATTGGAATCAGGCCAGTCAGCTGAGCAGAGATCACTCTTATTGAAGAAAAAAAAAAAAACCACCACCAAAAAAACCCTCAAATGCAAAACTTCCTCATTTCCTTTAGTACCCCTTAATGAGATAACCTCTTTCTCTGAAAAATGGGGGGGCTTTCAAACCTTTCATGTGCTCAGACAACAAAGGAAAAAAACAGCCATTCAGGATTTTCACACCATCCAAAGTCAGGATTTATTAACTCAAACTGTTCAACATCAGAGACTTGAGAGCTTAAAATCCAACTTAATTTTCCTGGGTGTCAACTGCTTAACCCCATCTCAGGAATTCTGTAGAACAGAGGATCTCTAGTCCTCTGCAGTGACTGCCAGCCACTTCCAAAAAGGATGAATTCACAGAGAAGGGACAATATCCAACTGCAGGCAGGTCAAGAATATGTGTGTAATGGGAAATAGTCAGAGAAGCAGCTTTTCTTCTTATTCCAGTAATAGGTACAAACAGAGCTAATTCTGTGCTTCAGTGGTCTGGATTCACACACCAGGAGACTGTTAACGTGCAGAAATGCTGGTCGTTAACCTGCAGAAATGCTGGTCATTAACCTGCAGAAATGCTCTTTATTAGCCTTGAGTATCAGTCACTCTGTCTAGGTGACACAAAAATAGAAAAACCTGAACATAAACCTCCACAACCCACACACACCTCTCAGCCTTTATGGGCCACTACACACACGAGCCAGACGTGAGGCAGCTGCATCTTTGAATGACAAAGGCATTGGAAAAAAAAAAGAGGAGTGATGTCTTACTTCCCTTAAGGGAATGACCTGTCTTACCAGAAGTTCTTGGCAATATTTTGGAAAGAACTCATGGGAGCAGGACTTCCCAAGGACAACACAAATTGGTTTGGGGGTTTCCAATGCAGCACATCCTACCATAAAGGAAGGCCCAGGAAAATAAACGCAAGCAGATGATAAAACTATGGGTGGAAAGTCTGACAGAAATGCCTTTTATTTTCAGATCGAAACAAAGATTGTCTAAAGTCTGTTGTACATATGCTGTGAGAAGGAAAAACTTCCAATTGGTGGGTATCACAGTCAGCACCCAGACAGGAGACTCTGCCAAACCTCTTCTGCCCCTCACACAAACCAGACTGAAACTTCATTTACCAGCCACATCTGATTGAGAACAATTTGTTTTTTGTTTTAATCAGAAATTTCATCCTAGACTAAAACCTTTCTCCTCAAAGATTTATTAGGCCTGCACAATTGTCCTCAAAGAAGTTGCTTTGACAAACACTTGCTTCCAACCAAGAAGATCTTGCCAAAGAGAAGTGTCAGTGGCATGACTCAGGTTCCATCAGTGGTAAAGAGGTGGCCAAGCCTCTGCCAAGACTCACCTATCCATCTCATGAGGGACGTCATGATTTGAAGATACTTGGTCTTCTGTACATTGAAGAAGGTAAAAGGACCCAGGAGGAGTGTGAATGCCGCCTGGAAGAACAACAAAATCACACATTAGGTTAAAAACCAGAAATTCTGCCAGCAAGATGAATGTATCAGTAGAACAAGGCTTGCACTGAAAGTTTGCCTTCAGACATGTCTGTTTGTCACGAAGCTTTCTTTGTTGCTTAATTTTACAGCTAAGTTGGCTGAGACACAAGGAGTCAAGTAAGCTGTTGGGTATCAGAGAACATGCCTGGGGCAGAAGTAGAGCTCAGGATCCTCTTAGCTCTCAGCTGTTTGCTATCACTGCTACAGCACTCCTTTACTGACACATTTCAGTAAAAGCTATCAGTGCAGCCTTACGGAACATTAAATATTAAACTGTGGCCTCTTTGCCCAAGTACATGCTCAGTTTAGGTCCGAATAGCAATAGCCCTGACCAGTCTGCTTCCATTAACATTGATGGGGTGGCTTCAGGGTATCCCAGGCTCAACAGCAATGGAGCCAGGTCTGCCTGGAGCTTTTTTCCCCCCATGCTTTAAGTCGCCTGTGTAAAACACAGAGGGTTTTTTTTTTTATATGTAAAATCAGACAGTGGAAGCTACAGTGTAACAGCTCAGCCCCTGGAAGCTGAAAACCTGTTCAAAGTCAGGAAAAAAGTCATCAAAGAGGTACTTATAAGAAACAGCTCAATTCAGTGTGGAAATCAAAGGTTCTTCAATGAAGAACTTCCTCACTGCCTTCTTGGATGTCTATTAAGAGACCAGTGTTTCATAGAATCACAGAATGGTTTGATTGAAGACCATCTTGTTCCAACCCCCTGCCATGAGCAGAGACCTTGCTCTAGACCAAGTTGCTCAAAGCCCTGTCCAACCTGACCTTGAACACTTTCAGGGATGGGCAAATTAAACTGGGCTGCAGCACCAATCTGTTGCATCTCTTCCAGCTGGGCTGCAAAATACATCCAACAAAGATCCATCCTAGAAATGTGGACTATACAGCTGCCCATGAGAATTTCTTCTAGCACCTCCTAGAGCACACAAGGTAGCCATGCTATCAGCCCATGCCCAGCGGTGACATGTCCTGTGCAGGCACTGTCACCTCTGCTTGGGCACTAAGCAGCACTTGAGCCTTACCTACCCCAGAGAGAAAAGGCTTCACTGCAGGAAGAAATAGACCTTGGCTGCAGTCTGAATACAGATTGAGAGAAGCTACTTGTGATAGAGAAACAAAATGGGTGTTACTGAAGAGAGCCCTGCCTGTCCTCCATGGGATGGCACCAGCTAGCGATACACTAACAGGTGCAAATGCTGTAAGCAGGCAGTGCTTAGAAAGCCACAGCATACACAGTTTGCAGAGCATCCCAAAGAGATTTTTAAAGACAAATATTCAACATTAATATTTACATATTGCTCTTTTCCATGACATTTTTAAGCAGTTCAAGAAAAGGTGTCACCAGAAGTGAAGAACTGGGACTCAAAGGGGCAGGTCTGCCGAGCCTCAAGGTCTCTGTCAACCCCAACAGAGTCAGGACAGAACAGAATCCAAGCTATTTTAAGACTAGCACAACCCCAAGAAACCTTTCTTGAGACAGTTTCAGAATATCTGCAAGGCAAATTGGAAATGCCTCACATCACAAGTATTCTCAGGTGATGAAAGCAAACCCAGAAGGGGAGCAGGGGAGAGAACCCTTGGTTTGACACGTTGCTCGGTACGGATATATTCTGATCTGAGACCATTGCTTACATCAAGTCTTGTTTTTTCTGCTCAGATTTAAAAAAAGGACAGGAGGCATGCACAGAATTCAGATTTTTGAAGCAATTGATGGTTGTTGAAGGAAACACTGAAATCACACAGAACTCAATGCCACAGGCATAACTGGCAAGACTGAGAGCCAAACCAGCTTTAACAGTTATGGGACTTGAGGTTTTAACATAGAAGCAAACCAGCCAGTTACAAGCCTTTTTTTATTCTTCTCCCTCTTGTTCCATTCTTCTAATTGGGAGCTTAACTCCACTCTCCTGCCCAGTAGGGACTGCCACTCCACCCTAGAGCAGTGCACAAACCCCAACAGACTAAATAAACCTTTGACTAAAACGTGATGTAGGGCAAGGGCCCAAAGCAAACAAAAGTAGACACCAACTCTCTTACTGAAGATTATTTTTGAGTTTGTGACTAATCTCTTTCAACCTTCTCTCCCAACATGGCTCAACACAGCCTCCCTTCAAATCAGTTTATAGCTCCTGCATCAGAAAGCACTGAACACAGAGACACAGACGAAGGACGGTGATAATTAAGGACCAGGTGTCTGCTGCAAATGAGAATGCTCCGGATCCAATTGGCAAAACAGCCCCTCAAACCATAGCAAGGACTGACACAAAATCACCAAGCACCAAAGCAGCTGGGTCTGAAACACAGATTTGCCTCACTCACTGAGGAAAGAAGCCATGTTAAAGTAGATTTGGGGCTCAGTTGCTGAAAAGCATCAAAAAGCATCCTTAGGTGCTGGAAGAACCTGGGTGTCCTTCACCTTTTGCAGTTATTCTCCAGTCCTCAGAGTACCTTAAACAACTAAATCCATTCAGCAAAATTTTCAACTCTCCTCCTCTCTGGCCTTTACTGTTTAACTCATGGGGCAGAGATACAACTTGTTGTGCTTGAATGGTTGAATGCCACCCCAATCCTTCAGGAAGATCGATGTCTTCTGTTCTTAACAACATCCTGCTCCAAAGGAACCAAGTGAGATTAATTCTAGTGCAATAGAAATATATCACCTTTTCCACCTGACACCCATTAGTGATCCAAGGTGGATATCCATGGATCAATACAAACAGTGCTAAGGCCTGCAATGAGTTGAGGTTGCCCTGCTTTGCAGGGATTTGTGCCAACCACTTTTAGGAAGGAAAGCTATAGAATACACTGGACTGCTTGGGAGGAGAAAGGCTGGGCAGAACAGGACGTTAAACAGCCAGATTAACATCATTCTGAAGTGAAGTTGTGTACAGTTTAACAGGATTGAGCACAGGGCAGGAAAAAGGGGCCAGTTTCTCACCAACAGCCAGGACATGAGGACAAAGACTCAGCCCCTGGATCAGAGCTAATCTCATCATCAACCATCAGAAGAGTCCCAAGGCCAGGAACCCTATTTAAAAACACATCCCCAAAAGGATGAGAAAAGACCACAGTTCTTAGCAGGAGGGTCTACTTCCTCTACCTCCCTGTGCCAGACACCTCAATGCTCTTCCGACCCATTAAGTTAATTAGTTTCATAACTTCTCCCTAAGGAAAAAAATAAGCCCAAATAAGCACCTCAGACATATACCCAAACTTTCTACCTGATGTTTTTGAAGCTCAAGTCTCTTCCAGAGGGAAATAATTCACTAAGTGCTTCATTACACACGTAATTCAAACAATCTAAGACCTACATAGAAAACTGTACCAAGTCAGCCCTGTTAATAATCAAATATGCAGAGCCCCAACACATTAAAAAAAACCATCCCAAGTTTTCCAGTTCACCTCTTGAGTCAGCTGAGGTATTTTCTAGGAGTCTGTCATTCTCTTCCTCAGCTTCAGCAAATAAACCCACCCAAGGCAGAATGGGCATAGCCTACTTTGAGTAAGATTTTCCTGCTAGTGAAGTGGTTTCTTAACAGGAACAAGCAGGCATAGGGGGCTGACTTATTGCTAAAACTGAAACAAGGTAAAGGAATGCTTTCTTCAGCTAAGGAGGAAAACTGAAATTATAAAATGCTGTCTAAATTCACAGGATGTCAGAAAGAAATCATTACAGTGCTTTTGCACGGAGGTGGCTATTAAGTGTAATTCCCCCATTTCCCTCCAAGCTCCTCCATTAAATGGGAAAGGCCAGGTAAATCACCAGGCTCATACTGGAGGGTATGTGAATCCACACATAGCCAATAAATGAAAAATTCTTTATTTTTCCTTCCTTTCTCAAGCTGAAAAACAGCATGAAAATCCAGCACAGTAATGACTAAAAAGGACAGTATTTTTGTTGCTTTTACTGACATTTCCAGTCAAAAAAATGAGAAACCAGTGAGGGCAGAAGAAAGAACAGCAACTTGTCACCCTGAATTACACTCTTCCCTGCAGGCTAGTAGGAGATACAAGCAGCACACCAACTTCCTCAACCCCTGGGAGGGTCTTCAAATCCATTCCTCCCACCAAGCCAAGCCACAGCAGTACAGGCAGCAAGGTTTGGGATCTTCCCTGAGCTGGCAACTCAGCTGACACCACTTTTCCAGCCTCTGCACTTGTCAGCTCTCAGTATTTCAAAATGAAAAAGCAGGCTGGTCAACTCGAGTCTTCTTGCCACAGGGGAACTAGCTAGGGCTTACCGTTGCCTGGAATATATTTTTATATATATTTATATATTTTTTAAAGTATATTTTATTAAAGCTCTTATGTTAAAACTTGGTTACATAACCTTGTTTATTGGATTATCTTATAAAAGCAAGAGTAAGATCAAGCGTTAATAGGACATCTGGTTGGTTTTTATCAGCTTAGTTGCAGCCAAGAGGACCACCAAGAGAGCTCTCAACCACTCAGTGATGGCCAGCTAATGCCAGGAGTCTTTCAGACCATACAAACATGCTTTAAGCCAGTCAGAGGGCTGTTTGACCAAACGGGTTCTTTATTGACCTGAAGGGTCCATCTATCACTCTGAACCAGTACAGTTCAATAGCTTTCATCTGCTGCTCAGCATGTGGCTTTTACAGAAGCAGCCAATACAGCTCAGGAAGCGCAATTAGCATCCAAAACGTGGCTGATTCATGTATTAGATGCAGTAGTTACAGCATTATGGCTAGTGCCTGCATACATTTGCAAGAGGACCATCTGAAAAACCAGCCTCATTCATAACTGTCATCAGAACTTGCTTGTTTTCATGCTACACAAACTCATCTGGAAGAATTACATCTATCTTTGGTGCTTGCCAAGTAGTGAATTAAAAACAGTAGCTATTGCTTCTTATTGATTCAGAGCCTTGAAACTTTCAGAAAGATTGGGTGGAAGCAGGGTATGTACCTGAGCAAAGTGAGACCATGATTGTTAAATGCAGCAAATGTGCCAAGAGCAGTGCAAAAAGTTCACGAGATTTTGAATAAAATAATTTGTGCAGCACAGGGCTATCATACCAATGAGAAGTTACTAAGTTTCAGATAACAGAGCAATGATCCCTCAGTTTTAACATGAAGATGGAGGTGTTGTAGTGCTCACTCCTTAGGTATCTATGTCCATTTGGGCTCCCAGCCACCCTGCCTTTTCCTTTCCTCCTCTCAGCCTCTCACATCCTCATTCAAAACCAGAACCCACCCCAAACCATTTAATTATTTGGAGTTCTTCCTTCCTTTTGATAGAAGTGACAACATCTCAGACAAACTTCACCTTAGGATGGTATCAACTCAATCTCTGCAGATACTGATGTTTAAATTTCACAGCTGTTGAGCAATGATACCTCTGCCCCACAAGACAGCACAGCAAATAATCCTGCCCTAAAGAGGGGTAAGAGAAGATCTCATAAAAAAAGTCACTGCTTTAATAAAATGGATCTCTCTCCTTGGTAGACTTTGATACTTTTGCAGGAGAGCCAAAGGTTGAATGCTTGATACTGGACTGTGGGTGCACAACATTCCCACAGCAAAGCCTGACCCCAACACGAAGACACAGGCTCGACTGGGCAAGAACTTGCCAAAGGAAGCTTTGCTTGATTCTGTGCTCAGATGCAAGGAAAGTCTCCTTGAGCATGGCAAGAAAAAGCAGATATTTCTTACATGCTGTCAGAAGTGCAACTCTGACACTTGCTCTGCTTCTGCAAGACATCCCCGAGCTCAGAGCTATTTCACAACCCAGATGAGCACTAGAAGGGACAGATGAAACAATCCAACAAAACCAGAGTGCCCAAGTACAGAGAGCAAAGAAGATGTCAGGGAACTGGCATACTCTGTTCCCACCTCAGATGCTTTCCACTAGAGGGTGTATCATGTAGGGAAAAAAAAAGGTCCAAAAAGCAAAATTGGATTTATTGGCATGGGCACAGGTCAGAGGTTTTGCTCCTGATTGGAAGGCTGGACCAGACCTATCACCTTCAGTAATTCCTTAGGAATTGATGCTGTATTCACATCCTCAGGGAATTTTTAGGGCTGACTTGGAAAGAAATATTAAAGGCACAGTGCTTTCCCCACTCTTGTTTAGGACTCTGAGATAAAGAAAACAGCTTCATGGCATTTCAGACCTACCTGCAGCTCCCCCAGCACACACCTACAGCCTCTGCAAGCTCTTCTGCACCCAATTCAAGTTGTAGCTACTGCAGTGCTACCCCATGGTGGGCTCCAGTTACTCCTGCCAGGACCTTAGGGCTTTTCAGCTGAAACATCTTAAGGGAAAAGGGTCTTGAATGTCCTCTCTGCTATCTCTCATCCCCTTCACTAGGGTGACAAGGCCATGTTTCTGTCCTACATGAGCTCATATCTCAAGCTACAGAGCCAGATGGCCTATCAGCAAGGGCGGCAATCCAAGCTTTCCTTGGTAAAGCTTTACCCCTTGCAGTGGACAGTACAAATATAAATACATGGAAAGAGTCTGATTGTTCAGGAAGGAGCTTTTTAGAGAGATGGAAAAAAAAAAAAAGCTGAAAATCCACAGCCTCTCAAGGCTGGAGGCAGGGCTGCAGCAGGGGCCGTGCTGATAGGCAGCAAGTTATCAGCAGACAAGCTGTTACGAAGCTCAAAGTTGGTCGAAAAGAGATAAACCAGCCCCAGAACAAGGATTGCTCAAAAAATTTCAGAGGCAAGAGGGATTTTAACCTCCAGATCCCCTGCAGAGTCAGGAAGTCACAATGGAGGGAGGATGCAGCCACCAGACATCCCACAAGGAATATTTATAGCTGAAGAAACAAGGGCAGTTATGCTTTGGGTACATCAGGCAGCTGCCACAGCAGCTCCGGTAATTAACGTGCTGGTCTCGGGACACCTGGCAGAGCTTTACAATCATAACTCACACCAGGCATATTCCTGGCACTGAGGAGCCCTCACCCACCTTTTTCCCCCATTCCTTCAGGCAGAGAGGAGGTGTCCTCCAGGAATTAAGACCTCGGCTGCTGCCAGGCTGGTTTTTGCCAGCGAAACAAAGTGGCCTTTCACCCACCGTAGCCTTTAGGCTGGATTCTGCCTCCCACAGTTCCTGTGCCACAGTGATGCCAATGCCTCTTCCAAAATGGAAGATTTTCTGCAAGGGCTGAAAAGAAGTGCTTGTATCCCCAAAGATACCAACTTCAGTGGATCTGAATACTATCAAGAGATTTTTAAAGGTTCTAGCCCAGGACAAGCATTTGATTCTAGCTGCCCACCCAGCAAAAAGGCGTAGTCATCCCAGATCCTTACAAGCTCTGATCTTGCTGGGCATCCAACACACCAAAAACCAGCTGTGAACTGGGCAGCCTCCACAGGCAGCTCTGGGAGGGCAAGGCAGAAGCAGCACAAGGACACTAAAGCAATACTTGAGGGTGCTGCTCTCCTCTCCCTGTCCTTACTCAGGGCCACAGTCTGTTTCTGGAACTGGCCAATCTCTGAGCACCAGGAACTTTCCAGTTTGGAAAGAATACCCTGAAATACCAGTTCTTTCTCCACTTAAACTGAAGGAATTCAGGCACAACGTGTTCTCAGAAAGTCATTAGGTGCAAGGATTCTGTCCCTGGCATACCTGGGGTGTGCAGGATGACAGCCAGCAGCAAACTTACGCTCTCTGGGGTAAATACACTTCCATTATCATTTTTCAGAACAAGAGAGAGATAGAGGCCAGCAATAACCCCGAGGTGACTGGCATCTAATTTTTCATCATTGGAGTATTTATGGCACTGCCGTTTGCAGCATCTTGTAATCACTTTACCGCCTCCTTGACCCCTGGCTCCCCCTTATTCTGCATCTCCTAATTGCATCTGAACAAGCAGGAGGGAAGCAGCAAAGTGGATAGATGCAGGAGAGCTGAATGCTTGGGTTGTGATACTTGGAAGGACAGCAGAAGAGGTGCAGAGCCAAGTTTGGCTGTACCCCCACCACCACTAGCTTGCTCTGATCTCCCACAGCGTATGAAAGTGGAGCTTTCCTCCTTCCTGACACTGGGTGACCTTGAGGAGTTGTTCTCTGCCTCCCCAGTTCATTAGCATGGTACTAGAGATAAATGAGTTTCCTCCAAGAAAGTGTGAGGGCATCATCATTATACACAGATACTGCCCCAAATTCCTGCATATTCGTAGCCTCTCCTGGCAGGGCATTGGCAACTACAACAATATTTATATTGACTACAAAATCCCCAGGGTTAGACAGCACCAAGCAACGGAGATGTGGACCAGCGTGACACGGAGGCACAGAGGGCCCTGCAAACATGTCAAGCTACAAGCTGCCAGGGTTAGGAGGTACTTGGGTTCAGCAAGGATGAATGCTCCTGAAGGCCACTAACCCCTTGTCTGCCACAACACCAACAGTGCTTCCACCACTCAGCCGTTAGTTTTCCTCTTTACTTTTTTCCCCTACAAACTTCTCAGTTGAGTTTTACAGGATTCTCCAGCTGCCTGGAGGATGCACCTTCAGGGGCAGCATCATTCTGCTCACTGTGTCATGCAGGAGTTGCCTGAAGGGAAGGAAAGTCTCTCACTTTATAACTACTTAGCAAAACAGAAGAGATTAAGCCTTGTTGCCCTGGGCTAGTGGGGTGTCTGTTCACTTCCAGCCTTCTTCCCTGCACAGTGCACACCAAACTGGTGCAACAGGCTTGGGAGATCAGCTCTGCCCCAGAGCATTATACCGACTTCAACTTAAAAGATAAATCCCAGCTGCATTATTTGTATTTATAGTCCTGCTTACAGAGGCATGAGCTACGTGTGGGATTTGCTGATGTAGTCCAAAAATCCACATTTTTGGACAAGAGCGTCAATGATCTCACTCAGACATACAGCGCAATTTAGGATGGTGTTAAGTTGCAGGCTTATTTAGGAGTAAAAAGAGATATGGGTCTGTCCAGAGCTTTCCTCCACAGCTCCTGATAACGTCCAGAGCAGCAGAACTGCACAGTTCTGCAGCTCTGGTGCTTTCTACCTGTATATTAAGGAATTAATGGTAATTTCAGGGGATGAGAGATCAAGACTGCTGTCTTACTCGATGAAAATGCTGATGTGAATCAAGCAGGCAGGAAGGTCAGACCTCTGTTTAAAAACAAAGCTGGTGCTAAAGCACCGAACAAAATACTGGAAAATATGCTGTTAAGAAAAAGGCTTATATTGCATTTCCCAGGGGATTGTTTAGCTGACTTAACAAGTCTTCTCCAACTCTGGCTCCTAGGATGCTGTCACAATCACTGCAAAAGGTAACGCTGCACAGGAGAAATGTATTTATTACTTATTTTCTACAAATGTTCTGAAAACCAAAGATTCGTGGCTCTGCTGGAACAGCCTAGTCCAAGAAAGGAATGTCAAAAGGCCCTTTTTAAACCTTAACCACTCGGTGTGGGGAGCAGCTGATCACATATATTGGTTCTGACACCTGCCCTATTCAGGAGAGATTGGTCTCCAGTATCAGGAGAGAACAGTGTCAGCTTTGGTGCCTTGCTGCCCAAGTGAGCTGACTCCAAAAGACAGCTTTATTCAGGGAAAGCAGCAGCATGGCCTCTCAGCCTTGGCAGGGTGGCTGTGCTGGGCAGCAGGGCTGTAGTTTGAGCCCAGCATCACCTCTGGTGAGCTCCCAACTGCAGGATGTGCAGAAAAGCAAACAGAGATCTATCTAGACCCACTGCTTCATCCAGTTTGTTTAGCTGGTTTGCTTCCAAGGTTCATGCTCACCATCCAACACTATGCAAGTTAAACCAAGCACTAAAGTGTGCAGGACAGCCCTCCTTGGGGAAGCCAAGAGTGTCTGAGCTCACTGATGGCCTTTGCCCATTGCATCAGCCACCTTGCTTCTCTGAAGGCCTGGTAGCACCTACAGCACACCTGGTCATGCATTCAAGCAGCATCACCACACCCTTCCCTTCCCAACAGCCCTTGGCAGCCTGCTGGAGGAGCCAGAGGGGCAGGATTGGTCCTTTGGAAAAGCTCAGTGTCCAAGTGACAAGTACAACCCAAGCTCCACTTAGGAAAAACCCACTTCTCATTGTGAAGTGAACAGACAGCTCTGTACAGAAAACACATTCCAGTCCCTTGCACTATTGATTTTCCAGTGAAAAGAGACAAGCTAATCCATTAATGTTAGTTGCTTCAAAACATGGTCTTGCAGTTGCCTCAGTCTGGTCCCAAAGGCTGACTCTCACACCCACTGTTTGCCTTCTGGCTGATGTTTCTTTTACTCAAAATGCCATCAGTTAAAAGGAAGCAAGAAAAATCACCCATCAGAAGCTGAACTCCAGCTCTTAGGTCACTGGTACAACAAGTTTATATTTCACCACACTCATCTGCCTCTCCTCCTGATGGCTCAGGAGGAACCTCTTTTTCACAAGGCCAGTTATTATCTGAAGATCCCTTCGCATAAGGAAACGCAAGGGGTGTGGAAACCTCCAGTAGAGCCAGTTTATCTGTCACAGCCATATGATGGACAAGCAATTGAAAGGATTTATTGATGAGCCCACAGAAGAATGGACCAGGATGAAGGAGGCAGGATTTATGCCATATTAACAAGGCTGTGTGCCAATTTCAACCTATTAGTTGCACAATAAAAAGAGCTGAGACTTGCCCTCCCATCCCACATCCAGACACCATTTATTTTAGCAGAACTTGGCTCCTATCCCTCTTCAACCACTTCAGACCAAAGCAACAACTTAACTGACCTTACTTTTTGGAGGCTAAGTAGATGAGAGGCATGAGAAGACTTCAATCAGCCTCTGAGACAGGGCTTTTAGCCAAGCAAAGCTGTATGTCAGAGGCACCTGTAACAATTTGGCCTACTGATATTGATAATTAATGCAGTACTAATTCCTCTCGTGGCACAGCAATGCCTCAAAACTCAGGTGGCCTGTACACACAGAAATGGCACAATATTCTAGACTCTTGAAAAGCTTTTCCTTATTTTAAAGGCTTTTCAGAACTGCCTTTATGCACAGAAGTAGCAGCTGCCTTTTATGTACATTAGTTTCTATTTCTATATCAGTATCATAGTAAACCACATCAAAGCAGTTGTGGGAAGGAATATAATGCAATATTTTTGGCAAGAAGGTCTTACCATGAATAACTTCTTATAGGATATGCAGGGTGACAAGCTAATAGTGCCCCAGTCCTGCTGCAAGTGCATCCTTACTGCAAGCTGAGGTAACCTAGAACACAACAATGCTACAGTTTAAGCAATTTATTTAAACAAGATGATGACTTCCCACCACCAGGATAAACTTCCATCAGCTTTCCTTCCTTTTTAGTGGCTCATTCTGGGAGCCCAGGACAAGTGTCCCAAACCTTTTTGACTGATGTGCTGTGAAATCAGCCCTCCTTGCTCCAGCTCCCGCCACTGAGGCAGCTTCCTTCCCCACCATGGGCTCTCAAGGTCTCCAAACATTGAGACCTGTAAGAATAAATATCCAGGAGACAGCAGCTGTGACCCATTTATTACTGGACGTTGCTGCAGGGTACAGCTGAGGAAGGCAGGGCAGAGGAAAAGCACTTGCTGCAGAGGGAACCATGGAGAAAACCCAGGTGCCCTTGGAAGAAGCACTCTGGCTTGCAGCACTGCTCCAGCTCCCAGTTGGCAACAGACAGCTTAGATCAAGCATAGATGTTCAAGTACTGCCATGAGGGCTCCTCTCATATCACTGTTGGGAGGCAAAATATAAAACAAAAAACCAACCACATAAAAAAAAAGAAAAAAAAAATCTACAGAGGCCAACAATGGACCAAGAAGCCTCAAGAGCATCGTGTACCAAACAAGCGGATAAAACTGCCCCAGTGCAGGTAAATGCATTTGGAAAGATCCGTTTCAACAATAAAAATCTGAGATAGCTTTACCCAGAGCAGGGCACAGGCCAGGAAGGAGGAGAAATGCCATGGAGGGAAGCAGAGCACATACAGCAGGCACACAAAGCCCAGCACTCCAGCCCGCATTGCACGGGGAAGGCAGCACCGCGCCGAGGCCGACAGGATCCACATCAACCCTTATCAGTTCAGCCTTCACATTTGCTGATTAAGTTCTGCCAGCACTGAGCAATGGTACAAAGGAACGTGTGTCCTCAGACCACCCCCTCACCCCCCTGCACAGCCTCCTGCAGCTGCAGCCCGGCCCCGCTCTGGTCACCGATCAGAGCGTCAGGCCGGGGTGACATTGTCCCCTCCTGAAGAGGGACAGTAAGCGCCTGCGAGCCCGCTCATTTTATTCACTGCACAAGCACGTTTCCAACTGGGATAATCTCCATTAAACCATCTGCGCTCCCATCCTCGCCCGGCCTGCACCCGCTGGGCTGCCTGCGATATTGCAGCATCTGTGAACCGGCACAAGCGGATGCCGCGTCCCTTTCCCAATCAGCTAAAAAAGCCAACAGAGACTCAGACAGAACAGATGCACCTCGTGGCTTTGACGCGCTACCGAGCCAGGCCACCAGGAGTACCTGTGCCAGTGCCTCTTCTGAAAGGCACACGGCTCCCCTTGAGAATTTAAGCCATTTCCTTTCCATCATGGGACGACACCATGTCCCAGATTGCCAGAAGAGGAGGGCTGAGAACAGAGTAGAGGTTTTGGCCTCAATGGCTGCCCTGGTGCAGAACAGAAGTGTTGTTTGCCAGGTCATGAACACAGTTTGGATCAGACACTCTGAATGGCTGCTGATCCCCAGGATTTAATCTCTTATTTATCTCAGTATCTGCTTTCTAGAAACAGGAACTATAATGTCACATTCCTACATGACTTGGACAGAAATACAAGGAAACGTTACAATGAAAGATCTGAAACTTAAATCTGCTGCCCCTTCCCCATGACCTCCACAGCAAAGCCCTGTGGACCCTAGAGAGAGCATGATAAAGCAACTGCACTGAAGTGTGAATTCAGCACTGAGAGAACGTGACCCTGTCCTCCGCATTGCCAGAGACAGCCAAGGGACTTGGGAGTCACTCCAGCTGTTGAGGACATGGCAGGGTGGTGACAGGTCTGAAGCAAAGATAGAAAGGCATCGATCTGCTTTAACTGTGATCACTGCTTTCCTTCAACAAGGTCGCTGGGCTGCCCAACACATGCCTTTCTTCCAGCCCATTTGTCCTGCAGGGTCTTGCCCTCACAGGAGTGAAACAGCACAGCAAGGCTCACCCTTCAAACCTCCCAGGTCTTTTATGGTCCCAAAAAAGGAGGCAAATATTAGCAGCAAGTGATGGGACAGGAGAAAAAGTCTATTTACATATTTCCTGCCCTTGCCTTCACTTATTTGTTTTGCAAGTCTTTATTTTCCAAAGCAATTTATAAACAAGAAGTGAGACAACCATTTGTTCAGACAAAGGTTAATAAGGGCCTAGCGGTCTCTGAAGACTCTGCAGACACACTTAGGTGTGAAATTTTGGAGCAGCAATAAAGATGCTGCACAGACAAGCAAGTCTCAAGAGAAGAATTTAATCTGTCTAAATATTCTCATTATGTACATAGTTTTCAGCTTCCATTCACAGTAATCAGAGCAGAGACAGCTTCCAGAAGCCTTTTTAGACAATAAGGCATGAAAAAGGATTTTTACGTCAGTCATTTTCTTCTCCATCCTCAGCTTGAAGAGGCAATGTTTGAAATGGTTTTTGTTGAAAAGAAGACACAGTTTTGGGAGAGAAAAAGTTGACAGGAGGAAGGCAGCACGGGTCTTTGGCAGACTGGTGGGACTTGGCACAAGACAGCTCCCATTGGCACCATTTGTCCAGAAAACCTCAAATAGATCATTCTCCTGGTAGTCCAAAATAGGTTTTCTGTAGGGTCATGCACAGAGTACAAAATACAATGCTACTTCCAGAGAACTGCCTCCCTGGAACCGGCAAGAAGTTTCAACTACATCCACCCATCTTACTCCTAAAACTCACTTAAACCTAAATAGAGTACTAAGATAAGGTAGGAAAACTAGAGGCAGACATCTAGGACAAATGGGCTGATCCAAAAACTCAGCTGCTTTCTTGTGGGATCACAGTGTCCATCTGTCCCCTTGCCACAGGGGAACTTGTCTGCAAAAAGAGACCTTGTTTGTCCACTGAAACGTGGAACCTGAATTATTCCATCAGGCAAGAAATAAAAATAGAAAGTTAAGAAAACAGAATAGTTCTCTATGGGTATGATCCCCTGGGACCAAGAGAAGCTGTGCTTTTGATGCATCTCTCCCCTCCTCACTTTCATGTTGCATTTCCCCTTCAGACAGGCAGGTTTCAACTTTTCTGGCATGTTCAAAACTCTACTTCAAGAAGCTTGGACAAAATGTGTAGAGATAATTACAGTGGTTTACTACTGAATTGTTTGCTTGAAGTCAAGTGGCTTCCTTTCCCTGCCCTTCTGTCCCCCAGTTTCTCTCAGAAATTTAAGAACTCAGCAGGTCACTGGTTGTCCACACTGCAAACAGGACAGTGGGGAAAATATTAACCAGGACAGCAGGGGAGAAATATTAGCCAGCACAGCCATTTCAGAGGCAGCCCAAACTCAAAGCCAGGGTCAATACTCTGCTCTGAGTGTTTTATAAATGATTACATCTCTCATCCCTCTCTAAGGAGGTCACCATCCTCTGTTTTCTGGAGAATGAAACCACACAGGTCAAGCACGGAGCGGGACCAGAAGAGCTGAAGGCAGAACAAGTCCCAGTTTACTCCCATCCTCACCCACTAAGAAGCATTAGACTCCTTAACAGAAAAGCACAACTTGGAGGTAATGCTGACACCCAGCAGCCTCCTGAAAATAGAGATTGTGAGAACCAACCCCATCAGTAACCCAGTACAGACTGGTCTACTCTCCTACAAACAATCCCGCCCTCCATCTAAGGGGGCACAGAGAACAACATTGAAGCCTCATCCCAGTAACTGAGCAAGAAAGGATTAACCACTAGCAAAGACTGTGCAGATATTTATTCTCCAAATCCACAAGACAAGCAGAGGGAAAAGCTCCTCTGAGAGTTATGTACACAGACTGCAACTCTAATGCTTACAGAGTCTTAATTTTTTTAATTTTCCAAGTCGTAACAACAATTATCTTCATGAATTATAGACATAATATCCGAGAGATGCAGGCAGTAATTAATGCATGTCTGCTTTTTCTGACTAGCTCCTTCTGCTGGGTCAGGGAGAGTTATTGAAATTCAGGAAGTAAATCTTCAATCTTCTAGAAGTTTTAAAGAAGCAGACCAAGACAGAATTTAATAAAGCAATAATATTTCTCTTAAATAATTAACTAGACTTTGACATTCGCTAATATTTCTGAGGCCTAGCTCTTACTTTTGCAATAACACTGGATGTGATCCACTGCATGTCCAAAATGTACTAACTCCAAAATTACCTCTGCATTTCTCTGCACACACGCAGCCACCCTCATTCCTTTTACTTAAAATTCTCTCTGAGACCCTTAACAAAAGCCACACTATGCAGCACTGGCATCCTTCCCTCCTCCCATTTTGCCCTACTGACATCTGTCTCCAAATACGAGCGCTCAGCACTCCCCAAGCTCTAGAGAAGCCATGTTCATCATCCTTTGGGAAAAACCCTGGCTTCAGAGCAGAACCCCAGCACAGCATTAGATGCAATAGACAATCCTGAACCAGACAAAGCTATTACTAAGGCAGTGTACAGCACTGGATGTTGTCTAAGCTGGTTGTTTCCATCATCTTTCAAGTAGCAGATTCTCCTGCAGCATTAACAATTTTATTCACATAAAGAATGGACTTAACGATCCTTGTGGGTCCCTTCCAACTCTGGGTATTTTATATCCTAAAGCACTCAAGTGAGTTTAATATACTTCAGTATCTTGACAACAATTACCCCCAAGTAAATATTACTTAGTCAGTCACTGAAAACTCAGTGAAGAAAAACCCAGCCTTTGGCAAAACATCTCACCTACTTAAGCAATATTAAACTATACACCAAGATGGACAGAACTCAAACTCAAAAACCATAAGGATCATTCTGATGGCCAACAAGTTTAAACACAGACGTGTCACCAAGAATAGGGAGGGGGTATTTGGCCAAAAAAGTCAGACTGAACTAAAACTTTCATACTCTGCTGTTCACTTGAACGACATTATTTCTATGAGAAAAAAACATCCCTATGCACTAGAAGCAGAGTTTAAATGGCAACAACAGTCATTCCAATTCAAGAAGCTCACCAGATACAGCCTGTAAGCATCAATCCTTCGAATTGGCCCCCAGCACTTGTCCGTGTCGTTGTACTTTGTGCCATCTCCAACACTGCAAGAATGGTTGCCAGTGACACTGCTGGGAAAGAAGGGAGAAACAAAAGACAGTAATTAACTCCTAGCAGATGTCTTCCCCTCTCCTGCATTCAAGAAAGAAGAATGAGCAGAGGCCAATCCTCCTCTCTGTCCCTGATCACGCTCCCTTGCTTACATTTTCTGGACTGTGTAACACAGCAAGTCACTGAGTACCAGAGGTTTAAAGGCAAATTCTTGAATTGCCTGCAGTTATTTGCAAGTTCGATCATTTGATCATCAAGCTGGTGAGCTTAAATCTTTTATGGTTCACTGAGGTTTTCCATTTTCGAGATACAAGTCCAAATCCAGCCCAGATTTAATCAAACCAATCATTTTTATTATCTGTTTCTTTGAGAAAGGCACCACTCCCAGTCCAGAGCTAAGTCCACGTACCATCACCACTTACTGGCCTCAGGCTTAGTAAGCATCACACCTCCCAGCTCTTACCCAAAGAGACAGAGAAGGGAACATATTGCAGAGTATTGCAATCAAACTATGGAGCAACAAGTCCCATGTCTGCAAGTGCTGAAGCTGGAAATACTTCACACCTGAGGACTTGTATGGAATCAGGTCAGCTACTCTGCAGGCAGGCAGCAGGCACTCAGGTGGGGAATGCAAAACAATTTCACCTCCCACCCACAAGAGATGAGCTGTCCTTGAGTCATTTCTCCACCCCATGTTTTGGAAAGTACAGTTGTTCCTAGTCAGACTTATCAGCCCATCAAACCCTAAGCCTGCCCTGTTCCCTGGCAGCACACATCCCCTCAGCAGTAAGCACACTTACCAGGTCACCTGCATGAGGGAGACTGGCACTGCTGCTGCATAGATTGCCAGATCTCCATAGAGGTAGATAATGATGCAGAAATAGAACAGGTTGACACCCACTGCAGAAAAAGAAAATATTGTCCAGATTCAGCAGAGACTCTTGTATTCTGCACTTCAAATACACAAAATTTTTAAGATCTTAAATCAACATTTGCCTCCATAGTTGCTGCAGCAAACTCCACCCAAGCTCAGGGAACTTACCATGGAACAGGAACTGATGGGGCATGAGGAGTCTCAGAGCTCCACTATGCCTCCTTCAATACCTGGCACTGACACTAAACCCTCTAGTTCAAGCCCATCCTGCAGTCAAGACCAACAGGTCTCACATAAGTCACCTGCCAGATGAAGCTGTCAGCTCAGAACAGCCACAGGCAAACATCCAGGTGATGCTCTCAGACTTGGTATGAGCACAGCCTGACAAAGTGAAATGTAGAGAGAATGTTTTTAGGCTCTGCTGATTCCAAATCCTCTGACTGCAAACCTGCAGGACCTTCACGATATGGATTTGTAGGGATTTGGCCCTGCAGAGCTCAGATTCCAATGGGCTGAAATGGAGCTGCTTTGGGAGATTCCCTACCACTGGCAACTTGAGGCAAGGTACAATCCTGCAAACTTTAAAACTTTCTGCAGCCTACTCACCCTGATGCCACCACATACACTGTTCCTGCCCCTACTTGCTTTTTTGGATAGTTTTTTTTCTCTGCTTTTTAAAATTATTTTTAATTTAAATCTTGCCTTGCCTTCACCTATGAGATTAAAAAAGAAATCATACACAAATTCATTGGGTGCATAGAACAGCCTCACTGAGGCACAAGAAGACACTGCTGTGAAGGGCTAAAATCTACAGGGATGAAGAAATGCTTGATGAGATTCCAGGATTCTCTTCTTGCAAGCATGTCTGTATAAATCCCACCAAGGAAAAACAAATTGGAAGATATTTTATTTCAGAATCAGATGAGTTACAGAATAAAAGCCTCAAATTTATTTAATTTAGGAAGTTGACATTGAAGGAAAACAGCTTAAGAAACCTGCTTATACTTTCAAGTTCTGATGCCACCTGATGCTTAATCCCAGTGCAGCTTAGCAAACCTCACACTCACAGCTGTGACAATTGTCAAACAAGGACAACACTGCTGCAGGAACGAGGACTCATTCCTACAGTGCTTGGGTGCCCCAAAGCTTTACCAAGTTTTGCCATCATACTGCCCCTAGATCTCTGGATGTCAGGAAACATTAATAGGCATTCTCCTTTGTTTAAATAAATTATTCCATATGCTGAACCTGCTCAGCATAAAAGGGGCTGTATCAGGAAAACACTGAGAGAACTTCCCTGCTTCTATACAGTAGCACACTAAATCAATGCTCTAGAGTTGTTCCTGGAGACAAATGGACTTATTACAGGAATTGTCAGATCATTCCATATAGTTCTTCCCTTGTTTACTTGCTCTGTGAAAGACGTCTTCACACTTAAGGAGTCTCTGAATTGTTTTGGAAACAGCAAGAAACTACCTACCAGTCTTCTCCAATTTCCCATTAAGAAAGGTTGAAGGTTTTAAAAAATATCTGACATAGGACAGAAGCTGCAGAGACACGAAGCTCGGGACTACACCGACTCAGACAGATATTGTGTCTTGGGATCTGTGACTGGTCTCAGGACTCAGCTGCCCCACACACCCAAAATAAGGCAGACATGACCAGCTAAGCCCCAGAAGCACCAGCCAAGCACCCAGCAGCACACACTCCATTCCCATTCCAGTGCAGACCTCTCTGTCTGCAGGAAGCACAGGTGACACTCCTCTTCCAAACTCATCCTCTCCAAGACAGGAAGACTTTAGCATCAGTTCTTTTATAAACTGCTGCTGACCCTCCCTGATCAATACTTTCATTACTGGGCACAAAACAGGGTGAAAAAAAAATCAATGACTTCCTGTGAGGAAACAGCATGATAGATGTGCCTAGAATCTATTGCTGCAATAAATGACTGCTCAGTCCCAGAAGCAAGCACCCAACATTGCACATTAAAAAATAAAAATATTAAATCAAGAAAAAAAAAAGTAGTTTTTCAGAGCCAGCTCTTTCAAAAGAGCACACAGGCTCTTCACAGCCTAAACCTAAGTCAGCTCCCTTTAAGAAAGCAGACAATCTGAAATTGAGATTTATCCCCAGCTTATCTCCTAGGACTGTGGATTCAGCTCCTGTCAGATTGTTGAAAATAAAAATCAGTCAAGGGAAAGGAGCAGAGAACTCACTAGAAATCAGGGGGTTTGAGGTCTACTGCACAGCTTTCATCAGCCTTCCCTCTGGAGGCTGTGAAGCCCTCCATCACCTTGGGTTTGGATCCATACTTTGTATATCATGAGTAAACACCCACACATTTGCCAGCTGTGAAACTTCATGGGCTGGTGCTTGGAGCTGGGAATTCCCCAGTGTGGCCCAGTTTCTCAGCACTAAGTGGTCACTGAGCAGCTGCCCTTGCTGAAGGCCTTTCTGTGCAGCTGTGGGGAGGGAGCACCTCAGCAGGGACCTGCAGAGGGAGGACCTTCACCTGCCTGTCTCTGCAGCCACTTGCAGGCCAGAGGGTGTCTCTGAATCGGGACTCAGTGACAGGAATGGAGCCTCAGACAGAGGGAAAGCAGCAGATGAGTTACAGCTGCCCCAGGCCTTTTGCTGCAGGCACCTCAGCCCATCTGGAAGTCACAAGTAGGGTCAGGCCATGGTCTGCAGCTGTTCCAGCCACCTTCCTGCAGATGGATTCAGCCCTTCACAATGGGCTGAGTAGACCCTAGGGAGGATCCCTAACAGAGAAATCAGATAACTCTGGCTAAAGCAACATTAAGAAGAGGGATTAAGATTTAAGAGTACTAAGCAGTTTATTTCACTTTGCTCAGAAGCTACATCAGTGTCGATAGAGAGAGGACACATATTCCCAGCACCCTCTACTGGTTGAGCACCAGAGACGCCCAGAACCTGCCTGGCTTCTGAGGGTCCTTTCCAGCTCTTCTGTGAAGCACATGCAAAGAAGAGGCCTCCCAAAATTTGATGAGAACACTCTGACTCTTGTGATCACCAGCCCTCCACAGCCCAATGCTCAGTAATACTGCTAAACCCTGTTACATGATTGCTCTCAAAGCACTTCTCAAATATTACTCCTCAGAGGAACATCAGAGATGGGGATGTGTTCACCATATTTCACACACAGCAAAGCAAACAAGCAAGAAAACTTGCCTAAGGTCATAACAACTCAGTGCTACAGGTAAGACCAGGAACAAGATGTTTCTGACACACTTCATTTCTCTGACTAAAAACATGGCAGCCGAGTCAAAGGTGGATTATTTTGATAGTCCTAAGTGAATTCAAATCTACAAAATTCCAGAAGAGGCATGCAGGAAAATTAAAAAGTTTTTCTCAATTAACTTTAAAATCAAAAAATAAAGTTCAAAGAATATTCACTCCTTAAGCCCAGCTGTCCTTCAGAGGCAACAGCTTCATGCTGGCATAACACTGATGCAATGTAGTGGAAAAAACCCAGCTTCCCATCACCTCTTTGCAAGGTGGCCATGAACAAGGGAAAACATCACTTTCCACAAAAAATAGGGCTTGACAGGCTCAAAACTGCACAGCCATGGTGTCTGATGATGTTCTGGCTATGCACAGCATTTCACTGTCCTGCTTTACACGTTTCAGAATCCTCATCACTGTGGTTTGCATTTCTATCACACACAGGAACAGACAGGGCTTTATTACAGCAGAGTTACGAGTTTGTTCCCTGGCATACAAAAGACATTTAAAAGCAAAAAGACAAGCCAGCTGTCTATCATATCCTCAGCAGGGACCTCTTCAGCAGTTCGTGTCCCAGATCTCTTGATGATTCCCCAGATGCAGACAACTCCTAGGAGCTCCTATCAGAAGTCTCACTCCTTCAGACTGCTATTTACAGGGCTCAGGGAAGCCTGAATGTCTTACTCTCAAATGCTACAACCAAGATGGAGCTGGAAAACACTACAGCTGGGCTGTACTGCTTCAGACAGTGGAGGTCACAGAGGACAGATGCAGTTCAGAGGTAGGTGAAGTGCAGTCAGAAAAGGCATTGACTTACACTTGCCTGTATCAAGAAACTGGTCCCATAACCTGCAGTGCTTTGCTGGTTCCATGCCCACTACAGCAGGTTCTGGCCCACCTGGCCCATAAATACTTTGTAGAAACACCACACAGAAGGATGAATACAGTCCACAGAGAGAAGGAACAGCACATTTGGGTGGAATTATCACAATCTCGGGATGCAAACCCACACTGAGAAGCATGCAAACTTACAGATCAGCCATACATACAACATGCAGGAGGACCCACAGGGACTTGAAAATGTTCATCACTTACCTTTATTGAAGAACATGGAAGCCATCTGGCCCATTTCCACCCTCTCAGTGATTTCAAAGATATTGGCTGAGCCACGTCTCTCTGCAAGATAAAAACAAGACTGTTTCAACCAGTTCCTCCAATAAGCCCTAAGGCCAGATGACCTGGATGCTTGAGAAGCTCTACCAGCAGTTTGAAGGACAGTATGTACAACTCCACAGCTGCAGAGTCGCTGGGCCAATTACTCTGCTGAAGCTAGTTTAAAAGTGTTTAGAAAATAAGATGCTCTCTTAGTGACCTAGAAGGAAAAGATCTTTATCAGGCTGCAGAAGGCAAACTGAATTCTCAATGAGTCTTATCTTGCAAGTGCTGAGGACTTTGGGATGAGAGCATGTGGAATTAAGGGTGAAATGGACAGAGGAGACCACTGGAACACTGCAGAGAAGAGGCCTCACACCAGTGAAAGCATGAACTGGGTACTCACGAACTGACAGGATAGGCCGCGTCTCTGCTCGCTCGTAGCCATCTTGGAGGAGAACATCACTGTCAGACACTCCAGAGGAAGAATCCTCATCTTCATCATCCTCCTGAATGAAAAGACCAGACCACTACTGAGATATCTGCTCCCCCCAGTACAGGCTGTGCCACCCCCAGTGTCACGGTCACACTGAGAGTTCCAGACCCTCAAAGGAAGGTCCCAAAGAGGGAGGGTAGGACATGCAAGCAAAGGCAATACCAGAGAGCCCTTGGGATGCTGTGGAGGGCAGAAGAGGACACTAGCAGACCAGGCTAAAGTGAGTGACAGGCTCTGCTGTCCCAGCCCCAGGTCATACACACACACAGCAACACTGCCCAATTCATGCAGTGATAAGTGGCACAAGGAGGTTGGAAACTTCTGCAGTGTTGCAGAACTGGTAGAAAAAAAAATAAATCCAAACATATCTAGCCAGAGCAGGCAGGTCTAGTTTCTAACTCCATCCCAAGGCAGGGGATGTTCCTAACACCAAGGCAGGGATCTAAATCAGTGCAAACAAGTATGCCTCCCTCTGATCCAGTAAAGCCACAAGTAAGTTTTACAGCAAGGACATAATTCAGAACTGTCCACAACCTGGGATACAGCCCGAGTAACAGCAAGGACATCCCAGCCTGTCCCAGTTAAATGACCTGAGATCAGCAAGGATTTATAGTCCTCAGCACACTCCAAATAGCACCAATATATTGGCTGCCACCTCTCCACATTCAGTGAGCAGCGCTTCTGGGCAAGGAGAGAGTGATCAGTAAGAAATGTGAACAGCACAAGAGATTTTTCAAAGCAGGAACAGAAAATCCTGTCTTTAATGAGCAACCCCACAGGGAACTAACAGCTATATTTTATATGGCAAAGTTAAGTACAGTAGAAATTTATTTCTTTAGAGTTAGTAACGAGGCAAGGCAAAGATGCAGGGGAATGCCAGGAAAATCCTATGTGAACAAACAAAAGGAGAACAATGAAAATTAAACCTCACACAAACCTTGTGTTTTTCCATTCTCTTCCATCTCAGCTGGGCATTTGCAGCAGCCATGGCTTCCACCACAAAGGTCGTAGTCATATAGCTACAGAGAGAAGAATTCAATTGATATCATCAGTAACAGTCAAGAACTGTCACTGAAGAGAGATGGAGAATAATTCCCATCTGTTTGTAGGAGCCAACAAACAACTCAAAACAATCCTTTTGCCAGCTCCCCACACACTGTTTTGATAGTGTTTCATCTCAGTTTATTGCTCCCTTCTGCTCTTGAGATTCAGGTGTTCAAGCAGACCACAACATGCAGTAAAATATAACACACCTTCAGATATAATGACACTTTGGGTATTTGGAAGGCACATTCCTGGTGTTCCTGTGACTTGAAGGCAGCAAGAGGACTTTGACCTTTGCTAGAAAGCAAGTTTCCTTCCTCTTTTTAGAACCTAGGACAAACCCAGTTCTATTCTGAAGCCTGTGGCAAAGGTACTCTGGTCCCTAAAGAATCTTACACATGGCATCAGAAGCAAAACAGCAATACAAGAACAAGGAGCAGATCACACGTGCAGGCAAATACTGGAGAACAGTGAAAAAGCTGTCCAGGGAGAGCCACTGATGGAAGGAATATCATTATCTCAGCTAAATTCAGTCCTATAACATGAATCAGTAAATTTTAAAACCCCTTCAAATCAATCTAAGGCTTTAAAGTGGTTTCTCACTGCTTCAGGAACTGGACTTGCCTACTAAGCTCAAATAAGAGATCAGTTTTGCAAGAATAAGGAAGTGCTAAGGCCTGTGTAGCAATTTCCACCCAGGCTTTTCATGCACCAAAGGTGCCCAGTGGGCATGAGGAAGTCACAAGTACCAGGACAAAAGCAACAGAGCTGCCAAGGCATGCAGCACTTTGAGCTGTGTCTTCTCAGCTTAATCGAGTGCAGTTCAGGAGGTTTGTGCTCTTCTGCTGACCTTGAAGGATTGTCTGTTGATGCTTTAAGTTCCATATATTGAATTTATGCTTTTAAACTAACATAGCTAAAAGGAATTGCTTCTAAAGCTCCCAGTTAGTGGTAACCCCACAGATATAATCTGATCAAGCCTTTGCAGCACCCAACTCTGAGGCACTCACAAGCATTTGTACAGTCAGTACTGACCATACAGTCCCCCTGCACAGCAGCATAGAACAGATCCCAAAAGCTCTGCCTCCAAACCAAAGGCACATTCAGGCTGGCAGAGCTGGTTACTGAAAAGGCTGGGACTTCAAAAGTCCATTTATACAAATGGCAGGAGGGGATTTTGTTTTATTTTAAAACCAAGCAAGGAGCAAGCAGGGATTCCCAGCCCACCAGAAGATGGCAATTGTATCAGTAACTCCTTAGAAATCAGTGCTGTATCCACAGCCTTCAGCTCCACCTGCTGCTCCAGCAGGGAGGCACCTGGGCTCATGAAAAACAGGAGACCATCTCCAAGGTCTTGAGCAGCAAAGGTCTCGAGGGGCTAAGACAGGCCTGAATATACAGGAATTTGTGTTCCTGACACTCTTGCAGCTGTGAGAGCACTGCCAGAAGCCAAGAGAAGGCTTACACATCTGCAAGCCACAAAGCAAAGACCTGACCCTGTGCCACCTGTCACCTGGCTGGTGTTTGGGGAACTGATCCATGACAGAGGCAAGCATGGAATGTATCCACAATGAGGACAATGTCGAAAAGGCAGCTGGGATAAAGGTCCCAGAAGACTCTAGACTGAAGGAAAAGTCCTTCCCATCAGTCAGGAAGTGGGATGTAGCAGAGAGTCAGGAAGTGCATCCCCCCAAATGAGGTCTACAGGCAGCACCACTGCAGAAACCAACACTCAGGGAGCAGAGGGACAGAGCACACAGGAAGCCAGCAGAAGTCTTTTCACTGTCCTCACCCAGCTGAACCTCCCAGTCCCCTAAAGCCACACACTCACATCCTACCTCATAAATCCCAGGAACAGCAGGAGGATGAGGCTGACAAGCCATCCTGCTGTGGCAAAGGCCTTGGGCATGGTCAGGGCTCCCGTTCCAACGATGAGGTTGAACATGTAAACCAGGCCAACCTGCAATCAGCCACATGATCCAGCATCAGAGTGTGCCAGGAATCATCCAAAACACCCCACATACACCCTGATTTAAATGGAGAGGGCAATCCCTGAGCCAGCAAGTCTATGTGAGAAATAACTGGAGGAGAGGACTGCAAGCCAAAGAGAACAATGTGGGTGTCAGCACATTTCTGGAGAAACTGATATTCCCCTCCAGTTTTCTAATTATTTTAAATTATTTTTTTCCTCTCTAGCATGTAAAGTTATAAAGTACATGAGATTTTTGTTTGTTTGTTTTCAAATCACTGCCTTCTACCAGAAGGCCTATGCTGTGGGTTAGGGTCTCTCCTTTTTTTCTGACCTGAATACAAGTAGTTATGACTATGCACCTTTCAGGATCTTTTATTCTCAATCAAGTAGGAAATATCCAAACAGAATTCTAATTCAAAGCCTGCTTGCCATTTTACCAGTAAGAGGCTGAGCAAATTCTGAAGAAGGGATGTTACTTCCTGAAGGGAAAGGATTTTATCTTCTCTGGCAATGAGCTTTTTCAGTGTCCAGAGACAGAAGAGAACTCTGCACTTGGACAGGACCCCCCAGGCTATGAATTTAGCTGAATTCAAGATCAAAAGTGGCCAAAGTTGTTGTGCTTTGGTGGGGTTATTTTAAAATAGGTCAGAGTTCCTCCAGAGAAAAGCCAGTAAAGAGCTGTGTATGAGCAGACTTTTCTGGGCGTGGAGCAATTAACATTAGGAGAACTATTCCCCAGTGACCCTGAGAGCACTTCACTGGCACAAGCACAGCAAATTCATCTTTTGCTGAACATCCCAGAACAATGCTTTTCCTTTGGTGAAGCAGAGATGAGAAGGGTGCCTGTATGGTCAGCCTGGTCAGACATCTTCAGGGAAAGAGGAAAGTCTCAGCCTCTAAGATTACTCTAGGAAAATTCATGCAGCACCAGCATAACAACATAAGAGCAGGTGACACTAATCCTTGAAGGTCCAGACATCCCAGTTATTGTCTCACTTCTCCATTTTCTCAGTTGTAACCTATTTCTGCAGCCCAATATCCACTTCTCCTACACTTAATCATTAACATGGAAATGAAAAAATTTAAGCATTTAAAATCGAACATACAAACTTCAGGGCTGCTTCTATATTTATTGAGTTCACTTAAAAAAAACCCAACGCAGACTGTTTACAAAGTGTTGTTTTTAAAAGCTGACATTTTATGAAGACTTGTGGCTATGAAAACCGGTATTTCCAGTAATATAGGAAAGCAGTAATTGGTTCTGCAGTTGCACAGGACACCACATTACAGGGAAGAAACCTCTTAATTACTCACTTTTAGTGAAGTGGTATAAAACAAATTACTGCAACAGCTGCAGCTAAGTAAACTTTGAGAAATTCAGGAGAAAATGTTTATTTAAAGTAACAAAAAAGAAGAAAGTGGGATAGTTTTAATGTCCCAGTCCCCCCTGTTTATGCCAATGACAATTTGGGTGGATGAAAACACTAACAAAATGTGAGAAAGTGGGCAGTAGGATGAAGAGCTGGTATGGGACATGAAACTCTTTTTAGCACTTTCAGAGCAATATTTTAAGCAGACTTTATGAAAAATTATCTGTGATGTAAAAAAAAAAAACCAATAACTACAAACATTAAGCATTTTTAACCACCTTTTGACCTCCATCATCTCCTGAAATGCTGAGGTTGTATCCATGGGGAATTAGGATTTGCAAACACAATGCTGAGGGAAGAGGATTTTGAAAAAAACTTGTGACCAAACCCACAAGCAGTGGAACTCACATAGGGAGAGTACAGCTCTCCAGTGTCAGTGATGCCACCTGCCATCCTGGAGGTGGAAGGGAACCCCAGAGCACAGCCAGAAGGGTATTTTTGGGAGGGTGTTTTCAACTTCTGTCGCCTTTAACCTAGGGAAACATCACAACACTGTGTTATCTTTGCTGGAAGAAGAAAGGACTCACAAGTTGGCTTTTGCACACCAGTTTTCTGGTATTTGAACAGATTCCAGCAGGACCTTGTCCTTCAGACAGACCCCACTCACCAGCACCACTTGGTTCAATGCTCTGTGAGAAGTTTTCATACCTGTTAAACTGGTTTAAAAGCAACCAAAAGACCCTGCCCTTCCACAGCATGTGATGATCAAACTCCATCTTCTCCAAACAGCCAGAGGGGCTGTTTCAGACAACTAAAACCTCAACAGGAAAAATTAATGCCTCGAGGATGATCTCAAACTGCTGCTTCTCATGCAGCTACTACTCCTTACAAACACATGCCTCCTGCAAATCAAACAGTAAAAACCAGCCTAAAGTTTCTCCTCCTAAATTCAGAAATAGGTAGACAAATGAAAATAAAGAACCAATTAAACCTACCAAGATGCTTTTCACACACCAGCATTTCCAAAGCAGAAGCATTTGAGAAGCTTTACATTGTTTTAGAAAAACTAGAGGCTTAGGGGGCAACTGAAGCCTTCTGGAAGGTTTCAGTGTCAATAATTAGACATAATTGAATTAAGGGCCTCACACTTCTGCATGAGCTCCTACTCAGCCACACCAGCTGGGACAAGCCATCAGCACAAGTTGAGCTCCACTAAAAAACCCAAACAGTTCAGAGCCTGTACACCTACGCTGCACGACAGAAAAGAATCGGGCAACATAGCTCTCTGAGGTCACACCTGGATCAGCCTCAGAAGAAGAGGTCTTAACACCACCTTTTAGAACAAACCCCGGCTCAAAACACTAAAGCCAAGCTTGGCAAACCCAGAGCAAGCAGCAAGACACCGGACACCCCGGGACGCGCCCGGAGACAGCGTGTCCCCGTGCAGGGCCCCCACCCTGGCCGGGGGGAACCGACCCCAGGGCCCGGGGCCCACCA
>VYXG01002341.1:0-41073 GCA_013397235.1 Lanius ludovicianus
TGCCCTACCTGGGGGTGATGCAGCTCAGCCGCGGCTTCAAGGCTGCGGCGACGATGCCGGCAGGGGCCCGGCGCCACGGCCCCTGGTTCAAAAGCACCTCCAAGGAGCCGTCGGAGAGGGGAAAATCCCGGGATAACGGCGGCCCCCGGAGCCGGGCGCTCAGGGGCAGGAGCGGCCGCGAAAAGGAGGAGGACAGAGGGGAGGGCTGGGGGCATCAAGGTAGAGGGGATGGAGGGGTGTCTCTCCTTTTTGCCTCTCCCAGGGGGACATCACGAGGTGTCCAGGCTAGTTTTGGGTTCTGCATCCCTGTCAGGAGCACACCACCCTCCAGGAAATGTGTTGTTATTTATTTATTTATTTATTTATTATCCACGTGCTGCTGGAGCACCAAAGTCTTCTTCCCATGTCCCACAGGAATGCCCTGGGAAGCAGCACCCCACTCTGGAGACCATCAATCCAGAGGATATTTCCAGAAGGATTTCTCCCTCCTTGTTTCCTCCTTTCTCCCCTCCCTCCTTGAGTGTCAATAATCCACTTTTATTTTTCCATCCTCACTCTTTGCCACTGGTTCATCATCAAGCTCGGAGTCCTCCTCGTGCTATGACAGGCAATTTTAGGGGTGCAGCTGGGGGGATGCTGCGCCCCATCTTCCTCCTGCCCTTTGGATCTGCCAGGGGTCAAATTCAGTTTTCATTCTGTTGGCCTGAGTCAACACAAAATCCATGTTTGTGTGGCCGTTGTGTCGAGGCAGGGGCTGCCTGTGATTCCCGTGGAAGTGCAGACAAGGTTGGGATGTGGCCTCTGGAGCCAGGAGATCCCTGCCTGGCTGGGGTCTTGTCAAATGGGTCCATTATTAATGATCGAGGATAAGAGAGTGGAGTCGTTCCCATTGATTTTTAAAATGCCATCTATTTATCCCGGAGGCAGCCGGAGCTGCACGCTCCATGGGATTTGCCAGACTCCAGCAGGAACCCCCAACCCCGTGGCAAACCAGGGCTTTCCCGGGGGTCCAGGCTTGATCCCCCCAACCTGGGCTGCTCCCAGGGCATGGAGGGCTCCTCCTCCAGCAGGATGTGGTGGTGTTCACTCTGGAAAAGATGCATGGTCCAGGCATGGAAGCTAAAGGAAAAATATTTTGTGGTGCTTATGGGATTTTCTCCTGCTAAAAGGGATTCCCCCGCTGTGATCCCACCCTGAGGCATCCCTGGGGTGTTTTGGTGGCCACGTCTGTCCATTAATGCAGATTGACTTTAGTGCAGCCTCAACAGATGGTCCCTGAGCCCCGGCTGTCAGTCCCCATAAGGACCCCGAGCAGTGCCCGTGTCCCCGGCCATATGTCCTGTGTGCTCCAAGATTAACCCAGCACTGCCAGCAAGGATAGGATGCTGGGCTCAGGATTTGTGGGTTTAGCTGCTCCCAGGTGCTCTGGGAATATCATTAGGGTTAGGGTTTCCTCTTGGCAGCTCCTGAGCGTGGTGGTGTGGAGAAATTCTCCAGCCTGAGAAATCCCGTGTGCCCGGTGTTCCTGGTGTGGCTGGCAGAGCCTGGGGAGCACCCCCTCGCTTCCCTGCTCCTCTGGAGCACTGGGATATCTGGCAGGAGCAGGCGGATTTAATGGTGCTGGTAATTAAGTGGGGACAGCTTAACGAGGCGTCTGTGGAGGCTCTGCCACGTGAAATCATTCCCGAGGGAATACTGTTCCCAAAATCAGCTCTGGTTTAGAGTGTGAAGTGTGGCTCCCTCTTCCTCCCCTTCCTCCTCCTCTCCCTCCTCTTCCTCCTCCTCTCCCTCCTCTTCCTCCTTCTCTCAGCAGTGTCAGGCAAAGGTGTGGGCGGAGAGCAGCCCTGTGTGCCAGGGAATGCAGATCCCCTTGGGAAGGGGCATCTCCGGCCTCCAGCCAGGGAGGACTTTTGGGGAGTGAAGCCGAGCGGAGCAGGAACAGACCCCAGCCCTCAGCCACATCCATCTCTGGTGCCTTCCTGGACACGTCCCAGCCATTCCCACCTGGGACACACAACCAAACAATTCCATGAGGAAGGAGGGACCAGTCACCCCAGGCAGACAGCTGGAGCCGTCCCTCTCGCCCTAACTTTGGGAAAAACGGGATTTTTGGGGAATTTAATGACAATCACTGGGTGGATTTGTGTGTCCGCTCACACCCGTTGGGGCTCTGAAATTCCTCCCAGAGAGGTTTCCCTCTCTCTACAAACTGTGCCAATCCCACCACCTCCTCCCAGCATCTCCCCCGTCACTTGTGTCCTTGTCTCTCCCTAATTATTCCAGATGGCTTCCCAATAAGTGGCAGCACGCATATGTCAGGAGCATTGGATTGAAGGTAATGCACATCAGTCACCGGCTCCCTGCAAGTGTCTGGAGCCATCCAGCACCATGGCCGGAACGCGCTGACCTGCCAGGACCTGCGGGAACGCCGTGGGGGATAACTGGGAGTTTAGGCTCTGGTGGTTAAAGTTATCCAACACACTCCTCTCCATCTTCCTGCTCTGCCAGCCTCCAGGTTGGCTTGGGAAGGGGTTCCAGCACTGGTGGGGTCTGTGCCATGCTGGGATAATTGGGAATGGGGGGGGTCTCTGTGTGGGGCACACCCGGGATGGGGTGAGCTGGGTGAGGAACCTCAAGGAGGTGTGGAATGCAGGGAAGAGGTGAGAAGTGTTATCCCAGAGAACTTGGAATTGGAGTGGTGCTGTGGAAGAAATTCCTCTCTGTGAGGGTGGGGAGGCCCTGGCACAGGGTGCCCAGAGAAGCTGTGGCTGCCCCATCCCTGGAAGTGTCCAATTCCAGGTTGGACGGGGCTTGGAGCAACCTGGGAGAGTCCCTGCCTGGTTTGGACGCAGAGTTTCCAAAGCAAACAAACAGGGAATGCTGCTGCACATCCCTATTTAGGGAAAAATCAAGAGGGGTGGGATCGGTGGGTGTGACCCCCCTGTCCCCTCCATCCCCAGCCCGGTACGTCGGCTGCTACGAGGACAACACCAGACAGAGGACCCTGCGCGGGATGTCCTTCTTCGACTACAAGAAGATGACGGTGTTCCGTTGCCAGGACAACTGTGCCGAGCGGTAGGGACGGTGACGGGGGCTCCATGAATCCCTGGGCACTCCATGAATCCCTGCACACCACCTCCATCATTCCCTGTGCACAACCCCCATCAATCCCTGCACCATGTCCCCATGAATCCCTGCACAACGTCTCCATCAATCCCTGCGCACCATCCCCATCAATCCCTGCACAGCATCTCCATCAATCCTTTCCCACCATCTTCATGAATGCCTGTGCACCATCTCCATGAATCCTTTCCCGCCATCTCCATCAATCCCTGAGCAGTCTCCATCTATCCTTTTGGATAGGGTAGGGTGGGATGGGATAGGTTAGGGTAGGATAGGATAGGATGGAATAAATGATATGAGAGATGTGTGGGATGTGTGGGAATTCCAGACAGAGCCGAAGGTTCTCCCTCATTTGGCTCCCAATTAGGCAGCTCTATAATGACCCACATTCCCTGCTCACTTTTCCTCATATCCAAGGAATGGGAAAGGGGATGGCAGCAACCAGGAATGCCCAGGGGCTGAAAGATAGGAAAATAGGAGAGGAGATAGGATGCAATAGAATGGAATGGAGTGGAATAATAGGATAGAATGGACTAGAACAGAATAAGGATAGGATAGAATTGCAGAATGGGGTAGAATAATGGATAGGATAGGATCGGATATTTTCAGTTGGAAGTGCCCTACAACGATCACAACCCCAAACCCAAATCCCTGGGATGCAGTTCTGATCCCAGCAACCGCCATGAGCAGGAATGCTCCTTCCAAACCCCCTGGAGTCGGGGGGGCCCTGGGGGTGTGCTGAGGTCCCATCTCCCTCTCGGCAGGGGGTACCTTTACGCGGGGCTGGAATTCGGGGCCGAGTGCTACTGTGGGCACAAGATCCAGGCGTCCAACGCCAGCGAATCCGAGTGCAACATGGAGTGCAAGGGGGAGCGGAGCAACACCTGCGGCGGCATCAACCGGCTCTCCATCTACCGCCTGGAGCTGGCCCAGGAATCCGCCCGCAGGTGTAAGTTGGGGATGTCCGTGGGGATCCCAGCTCGACCTTGGAATGAGGGAGCTTCCCTTGGTTTTTTGGTCGTGGCTCCATGGAAGTGTTTGGAGAGTGGTTCTTGACCCTGGGATAGTTTTGCTCCTGCAGGCATCAGGAATCTCCCTGTAGGGAATGCTGGTGGATGGGGTTGGGTGGAATGAGGAGCCCCAAGGACTCCTGATGGGATTCAGGGAATTTTGGGAGACTTTGGGTGGAGATTTCCTTCCTGACTGCCCAAGGGGACCATCAATGTCTCCAATGATATGAGAGATGTGTGGGATGTGTGGGAATTCCAGACAGAGCCGAAGGTGCTCTCTCATTTGGCTCCCAATTAGGCAGCTCTATAATGACCCACATTCCCTGCTCACCTTTCCTCATATCCAAGGAATGGGAAAGGGGATGGCAGCAACCAGGAATGCCCAGGGGCTGAGAGTGCCAGGGACACAGGATGGGATCCCAGTGCTGGGAAGGACCAGACCAAACCTGGCCCCGCTCTCTTCCCTGGCTCCATCCCTGCTCCATCCCTGGGATCACTGAGCTGATAAAAACAGCCAGGAAAAGATAATCCCAACTTTGTTGCTGGGATTTTGCTCCATCAGCAGCCACACGAGCGTCATCCAACGTGGCTGCAGTGCCGGAGGGGCCGGGAGCTGCTGGAGCCGTCAGGAATTCCGTGTCCCACGGTGTCACACGGAGTGGCCGTGGTGTCACTTCTGGGGTGTCACTGGGGCCTCTCTCTCTCTCTCTCCCAGATGGAAGCGCGATATTCCGAGGGTGTTTCCGCCAGCCGGAAAACCTTTCCATTGCCCTGCCTGCCAGCCAGCTCATGCTCAACATGTCCGTGGATAAATGTGTGGATTTCTGCACGGAAAAGGTACCGGGATAAATTTAACCTCTTCGTCATCATCATCATCAGAGTCACACTGGGAGATCTGAACCTGATTTGGGGACATCCTTTTAGTGCCTCCATATGGCAGAGGGATAAATGGATTTGTGTCCCTGCCATGGGAGGGACTGGAGCCAGCAGCAGCCCTGGGAAAGTTTGGGAAGGAGCATCTCAGAGGCGTAGCTTGGGTTGGAAGGGACCTTTAAATGTGCCACCACAGGATCCTGCTCTGGTCCAGGGGCCCTGTCCTGGGGTGTGGTGACTCTGAGCAGGGAGGGGAAAGGTTCCAGTGGGAATTGATGGAGGGCAGACACTGGAATGGGCTGGAAGGATGCCGGAAATGTTCTGGAATGATGCTTGAAATAGGTTGGAAGGATGCTGGAATGGACTGGAATGATGCTGGAAGGAGGCTGAAATGGGATGGAATGGGCTGGAACAATACTGGAATGTCATGGAGTGATGCTGGGAATGGGTTGGAAGGATGCTGGAATTGGAATGATTGCTGGAAAGGGCTGGAAGGATGCTGGAAATGGAAGGATGTTGAAAATGGTCTGGAATGATGCTTGAAATAGGTTGGAAAGATGCTGGAAATAAGGTGTAAGGATGCTGGAATGGGGTGGAAAGATACTGGAATGGGCTGGAAGGATGCTGGAAATGGAAGGATGTTGAAAATGGTCTGGAATGATGCTTGAAATAGGTTGGAAAGATGCTGGAAATAAGGTGTAAGGATGCTGGAATGGGGTGGAAAGATACTGGAATGGGCTGGAAGGATGCTAGAAATAGTCTGGAATTATACTGGAATTGCAAGCATGATGGAAATGATCTGGAACGATGCTGGAACGGTCTGGAATGGCTCCGGAACGCTCTGGAAGGACGTCACAAACCCCTCCCCGCACTGCCCAGCGAGGGCGGGCGCGAGGGGCCGAGGCTCTGCCACGGAGGGGTGGTGCCGGTGCCATTCCCATCCCCATCCCCGCAGGAATTCCCGCTGGCAGCGCTGGCGGGCACCACGTGCCGCTGCGGCTTTCCCAGCACGCGGTTCCCGCTGCACGAGCGCGAGGACGAGCAGCTCTGCGCCCACAAATGCGCCGCCGAGGAGTTCGAGAGCTGTGGCAGCGCCGAGTTCCTGCTGGTCTACCAGACACAAGTGCAGGGTGAGCTTTTCCCAACCTTCTCCTGTCTCCCGTTCCCTGGGAATGCCGGCAGAGAGCTCCCAGCAGCCTGTTATAGAGGAGTGTTTCTTTGAATTCCCTGGGAAATCGGGGAGTTGGGGTTGCTGCCCTGCTCAGCTGCAGGGCACAGCAGATTCCGTCTGCCTCGGGAAGGATTCCTCCTTCCCAGGGCTTCTCCTGCCTCTCCGTGGTCCCATGGGAGTCTGCTATCCAGAGGGGACAAGCTCCAGGGAAAAAAAGGCTGTGAGCAGGCAGAACATTCCCGAGAGGACTCCTGTCCTCCTGCAGTGGGATCAGGGAGCCAGGGAAGCACAGGGAGAAGGGAAAACTGATCCTGGGAGAGGAAACTGCTGAAGTGAGCAAGTGAGGACCTAAATTTGGGTGGTTTTGCTTCAGAGTGGGTCAGTTTTGTCACCGTCCTTTGGTGTTTGGGGCTGTGCTGGAAACGCTGTTCGTTGATCCATAGAAAAAGCAGGAGCATTGCTCGGCACAGGAATCCCCATTACTCACCCTTCTCTAAATGCGCAGCTGGGAATGACAAAGAACTCTTTGGAAAAAATCCTCTTCAGACTTTTTGGGTGTTTAGGACTCTCTGAGGTGTCCAGAGCCCTTTGGGATGTCCCTCCATGCCTTAGGCGGGGCACTTTGCCCTGTCCAGCCACCTCCTCACCCTTTCCCCAGCATTTTCCCTGGGAGCAGCAGCGTTTCCTAAGATATCCCTGTGGGAAAAGCCTCATTCCATGACACATTCCTGCTGGCTCTCCCTGCAGACAACCGCTGCATGGACAGGAGGTTCCTGCCCAGCCGTGCCAAGCAGTTGGTGGCCCTGGCCAGTTTTCCTGGAGCCGGGAACACCTGGGCCCGGCACCTGATCGAGTTGGCCACCGGCTTCTACACCGGCAGCTACTACTTCGATGGGTCCCTCTACAACAAAGGTGAGGGGGGGACAGTCCTGGGGGTCCCCATCCCAGCTGGGGACAGTCCTGGTGACATCCTAGGAAGGGGGGAGCAGAGCTGGGTGTGACCAGTGCTGCTCCATGGGGTGGTTTGGGCTGGGGTGTCCTGGTGAGGGAATTCCTTCCTGGGAGGGGGGTGAGGTCCTGGCAGGGGTGGCCCAGAGAAGCTGTGGCTGCTCCATCCCTGGAAGTGTTCCAGGCCAGGCTGGACATGGCTTGGAGCAGCCTGGGACAGTGGGAGGCGTTCCTTTCCAAGGGGGTTGGAACCAGATGAGCTTTAAGATCCCTTCCAACCCAAAGAACTTTGGGATTCTGATTCCAATAACCCACCCCATTCCCAGTTCCCCCAGTTTGGAACCACTCACAACAGTTTTATCTGGAGACCTTGAAGGTTTTTCTTGTTATTCCTTAACTTTTTGGGGCTTTGAGAGGAAATTCTCTGTTCCTCCTCGGCTGTGGTGGAGTTGGGATCCGTACCAGGGGTACCCACGTGGCTGGTGGGGTTTATTCCCTAAATCCCTATTTTCCCAACACCACGGGCAGCACATTTCTTCCAAATTCCTGCCAAACCCAGCCTTCCAGAGAGGGAGATGCTCAGCGAGGGAGCCCAGCCCAGCCCCCAGGGTGCAGCAGCATCCCAGGGAAGGGAGCACTGGTGGGAAAAGCCTTGGCTGGGTTTTGCTGAGCTGCCCAAGCGTGGGCTCCGCGTTCATTCCCTGTCGGAGTGGCCGGGAGGTATCCAGGCAACCAGCAGATTTATCCATTGCCAAGAGCCAATTACACCTCTCTCACTGATGGAACACAGCTCCTTCCAGCTTATCCCCCATTCCAGGTGTATTCCAGGGGCTGGGATTGATCCATGCTCCACACAGGAGCTCCTCTCTGGAACCTCCACGGTGTCACCCCCACCTTGGGCCGATGCGCTGCCCCACAGGCACAAGGATTTTCCCTTTCTTTATTTATTGGGAGAGTGTAAACTCTGCTTAGGGAGGCTGAAGCTGTAAAATCTGCCCTTGACCCCTCGGAACAGGCACAAGAGCCAAGTGTGGCCGGGGAGGTGTCACCCCGAGGGGCCCCTGTGCCTGAGAGCCACCCCCTCATGAATTTTATGAGACTCATGACATGGGAAAATAAATTATTTCCATCTGGGAGAGGGATGCAAATCCTCCTTCACGCCCCAGCTGCTTTCATCATCCAGCTGGATTTCACAACCTGATGTCCCTGTGTTGTTCCCTTTCATGGAACCATGGGATCGTTTGGGTTGGAAAAGTCCTCTGAGACAGATCCAACCACTCCCACAGCGCTGCCAGGGCCACTGTGTCCCCAAGTGCCACATCCACAGGGCTTTTAATCCCCTCCAGGGATGGTGGCTCCATCATTGCTCTGGGCAGCTGTGCCAGGCATTGACCACCCTTGGGGTGGAGATGTTTTGCCTGATATCCCATCTAAACCTCCCTGGTACAATTCGGGGCCATTTCCTTTCATCCTGTCTGTTTTTCCCTGGGAGCAGAGCCTGACTCCTGTCAGGGAGTTGTGCAGAGCCACAAGGTCCCCCCTGAGCCTCCTTTTCTCCAGGCTGAGCCCCTTTCCCAGCTCCCAGTGGTTCCTCCCATTAATCCCAGCTCTGTCCGGGCAGGATTCAAGGGCGAGCGGGATCACTGGAGGAGCGGGAGGACCATTTGCATCAAGACCCACGAGAGTGGGCAGAAGGAGATCGAGTCCTTTGACTCGGCCATCCTGCTCATCCGCAACCCCTACAAGGCCCTCATGGCCGAGTTCAACCGCAAATACGGGGGACACATCGGCTTCGCCGCCCACGCCCACTGGAAGGGCAAAGGTAGGGAAGGAAATCCACTGGGAGAGCTCCAGTCCTGCTGCCGGAGCTGGGAAGTGGTTGGGAAAGCCTGGCAGTGCTGGAGTTGGGTGTCCATGGGGGAATCTTGGGCTGTGTCACCGCTTTGGGGTCACCATGGCAGTCTCCTGGTGTGATCTCGGATGGCTGAGGGCTCCCGTGTTGGGTGGCGTGGGACAAGATGGGATGGGATGGAACAGGACAGCAGGAGCACCCTGCCCTGGCTGGCCCAGGCAAGGATGGCCATCTCTTGTCCCCAGAATGACCACAGGCAATGGTGGCTGCCCCCAGCCTGTCCCTGTGGTGTCCGTGTGTCCGGCTGCTCCCGAGCCACCACGTTTCCTACACACAGGCGGGTGCCGGAGGCTGCTTAATTACAGCAATTTCCAAATTGCTGTTGTGGGATTGACTCCGTTGGAAAGAGTTAAAGTGTTTAGCTTGATTGAACATCTGCTACCCTTAATTCCAAGTTTATTTAAGGGGAGCTTTGGCTGCCGGGGTTGGGATGTGCCTGGATTTTGTTATCTCCATGTGCTCACAGTGCCAGGGACAGCCCAGCCCTGCTCTCCCCATCCCCATCCCAAAAAAACAGGAGGGCGTGGTGTCCCCCACATCCTCAGCCTCGTGTCCCTGGGCTGGCACTGTCCCTGATGTTGATTTTATCCCCATCCAGCTATGGATAGAGCCAGGATTGGTATCCCAGCACCACAGGCAGCCTCCTGAGCCTTCCCAATCCCAACCCCCTCCCCAGCCTGTCTCTCGTGTCTCTGAGGCGAGGCAGATCCGGAGGGGACCATTCCCTCCACCCCAGCGTGGTCTTGTTTGGATGCACTTCAAAATACATCATCAAATTCCTTCCAGAGGATGTATGGAGTAATTAGCTGATGGGTTAATTGTCAGGTTAATTAATCATTGCTGGGAAAGACGGAGATTTTCCACTGCATGTTTGGTGACCCCATTCCCAGCTGGAGAGGCCCCTGCACATGGAGCATGAGGATCCCATTCCCAGCCTTCCCTGCAGGCCAGCTGTTCAAATTATTTCCGTCCTCCCAGTGTCTAATTTTGGGGCAAATTTGGGAAAAAACACCCCCATGCCCTCTCTCCAGCTTCACCCCCAGTGCTGGGGTTTTTTTCCCATTTCCCCCAGCCCTGCAGAGGCCAAACCCCTGCTTGGCTCTGTGGCGTTAATTTTACGATGCCCCTGGAGCTGCTCCAAAGCAAAGTTTTATGTGCTGGGCTTACACAAGGTGAATTGTCCTGGATCTGCTTAATGGAACACATCCCGTGCTTAACAATCCCTCGGGGAATCCAACCCAGTCCAGCTGCCTAATCAGGCCTCGGTTTTGGGGGGAAGGGGGAGATGCCTGGAGCTCTGGTGTGGCACTGCCAGGGGAGGTGTAGCTGATTATTGATGTTTCATCATCCCTTTCACCACCTGATTCGAGTGGGAGGATCAATTAGCCAGAAGGAGAATTGAGAGATTCCAGCAGGGAGGGGAGAGGACTCAGGGGACACAAGGGACAGCCACTCATGGCCTCCTCTGCCCCTTTTCCCCAGAGTGGCCGGAGTTTGTGGCCAACTACGCGCCGTGGTGGGCCACCCACACGCTGGACTGGCTGCGCTACGGGAAGAAGGTGCTGGTGGTGCACTTTGAGGACCTCAAACGGGACCTGTTCGTGCAGCTGCAGAGGATGGTGGCCCTGCTGGGTGTCCCCGCCTGCGAGGACAGGCTGCTGTGCGTGGAGGGACAGAAGGACGGCAACTTCAAGCGCTCGGGGCTGAGGAAACTGGAGTATGACCCCTACACACCCGAGATGAGGAAGGCTATCAGCGGCTACATCCGAACCGTGGATGCCGCGCTGAAGCTCCGCAACCTCTCGGGGGTGCCCGAGGATTATTTGCCCAGATGATGGTGACCACAGCGGGGACACCGAGCCCTGCGTGGCCAGGGGTGGCTGGGTTGTCCTCCCCGGCCTCTGCCTAATTCCACCCAGTGGGTGGCTCCTCTTTTAACGCTCCATGTGCTGCTGTAGCTGTTGATCACTCCCTGCATGAGCCACCACAGGTCCCCAGCCACCGCTGAGCTTTTTTTTTCTGGCCAGCCTGGGGACACAGGTGCCTTCCCTGCTCCTGTTCTGGCTGCCCCAGCCCTCCTGGGAAGTGCAGTGGGATGTTTGTGTCCCTTCGGGCTCTCCTGGAGATGCCTGATACACTTGGAGCTGCTGGAGCTGAGCTCCCTGGGGTGGGTGTCCCCAAAATCCCAGCCCTGGAAGGATTCCACTTGTCCTTGGATGGAATCTTCAGCCTTCCCAAGGGAGGATGGACTGAGGGCGTGGTGCTGTGGGGGTGAGGTGGATCCTGCCTGAGGTTATGGGATCGGCAAGGCCGTGCTGTGTAATGGCCCCAGGCGTGGTGGCTGTGGCTCCTTGAGCCATCCTCTGGCTCCCTGAGAATTCCCTGGAATTCCCCACCCACAGCACCAGGCAAAGTTGCTGCTCCAGCCCTTGGGTGGCTACAGATGGGAGCTCCCCTTCCCTGTGGATGCTGCTCCCGAGGGGGGACATTTTCCCTGGGCAGAGGAGCTGTCAGGACCCACGAGCTCATCCAGGCCTCACTTCAGAGCCCACAATCCAAAACAGCCCCCCAGGAGCAGTTCTGGGGCACCAGGAGCAGGGTCCACTCTGCAACCCAGCTGCATCCAACCCCCGTGGGCAGCAAACCCTGGGGCTGAGCTTTGGGGTGTCCCAGAGCCGAACCAAAGGATCCCACACACCGGGAATGTGCCGATTTCCGGGCTGGCTTCATGCTGCATGTGGTGCCTGGCTGTCCCCCCTGACCCCCCTCATGCCACCCTCCCTGTCCTGCCTTTGCCCCAAAGGAGCCCCCCAGAGCTCCAACCCTACGAGACCCCCTTGGATGTAGGTGCAAAAGCCATAAATTGTACGCAGCCTTCTCTAGAGTTAGAGATTCAGCAGTTGGCTTTTAACTCCTGATCCCGACAGAAACGCAGGCACAGGTGGGATCCAGAGGCCCCACTTGGTCTCTGTTTCAAGAGAGAAGAAAACTCCCTGGAGATAAAAAGGAGAATTTCAATAAAAATCTATTTTTCTAAGGTGTGTGCAGAGCAGAGCTGGGGAGGGGTTCTTGCCCCCTGTTTTCTTGAAGGAGGTGGGAGATTGTGTTCAGGAGCAGTTTTTACCTCTTTCCTTGACAAACAGCTGGAGGTTTTTGGGGATTTGTGGCAGTGGGAATCGAACTGAGCCCAGGTTCCTTCGCTCACAGCAGCCCCAGGGTTCTCTGTCAGTCAGAACGAACCCTCAGGGCAGCCCAGCTCTTAAAGGAGAGGTTTTGTTGCTGCTCTGCCTCCTGTGTTTGTGGGGCCACCTGAGCACCCCCCACCCATCCCAGCCCAGGGATGGAGGAAGGGCTCCTCTCCCCTTTAATCCAATTAACTCATTTCTGTATTTAAATCCCATTAATGGGTATTTAAATCCCATTAATGTCATTTCTGCCTTGACAACGCAACCAAAGCGGCTCCTTTTTGGGAGCTTCAGCACCTGGAGAGTGTCTGGAGAGGCAGATTTAATGGGATGTGTGGTGGGAAGGGGGAGATTCACTGCAGGATTTATTCCTGACCTTCCTCAGCACTGGAGCGAGAGCTGGGTGCAATTTATTCCTTATTTCTGATCCGGAGTTGGTGAAATTCCCTGTTTTTCCTTTCCTTAGCAGGGCTGTGACCTCACATCGGGCTTGATTTGTTCTGACAGGCCCCAGCCGCCAAAGGGGCAGCGCTCCCTCCCGCCCCTCGGAAGCAATTAACCCCCCAAAGCCAATTAACAGCCGAGATAAAACAATTAAGGAATGACATCGCGTGCGGCGCTCGGAGCCCGGGCTGCAGCTTGGGAGGAGGGAAGGGTGGGTGGGGAGGAGACCCCACGTCTGCACCACCATATCCACAAATCCCACTAAAAAGGGACTGGGAGTCCCTTTTAGATAGATACCAGCAGTATCTATTTACCTCTTCCTTTTTATTTTCCCCTGCTTTTATTGCATCAAAATCACTATTTTTTTTATTATTATTATTTAATTCGCGCTGAAATGGAACATTTGGAAAATATGACCGTGTCAGGGCCTGCTGCACATCTGGCTGCACCTCTGGATTATGGGATCTCCCTTCCCCTCATCCCACTGAGGCAGTAGCAGCTCCCCCCTCCTGCCAGGAGCTGCGGCTTCATACTCTGATTATTCATTTATTTATTACATTTTAACCACGCGGGACTGGCACGCAAGGACAAAATTCCTATTCCCCCTGGAAAAAGGAGCCAACCACCCTTCCTGCATAGTTTTCCTGAGGAAAGCTCTTGACATTTAACAGCCCGCTCGGCTGCCTCCGTGGTGCCTGGGGGAGGCAGCACTCAGCTTTTTCCATGAGGATTTGAAAAACTGGGAATTTTTCCGCTTGACTCAGCCTGAGCATCCCTGGCTGGGCACAGCGCGCCCTGCCCTGGTGTGGGGCTGGGGAGACCGTGATTCCTTCCCCTCCTCCTTGGATTCCTGCAGGAAAAATCATCTATTTTTGGCAATCCCGCATCCCTGGGAGCGCTTTCCTGCCCCCCGGTCCTGCTGCGGCATTCCCCCCTCCGGGGCTGCACGGGTTGCTCAGCTGTTGCCTTGGCAACGGCGTCTGCACCAAAAGCTCTCGCATTTCCCCCAATTCCGGGTGGGTTTTGCTCTCCCTGGACCCTGTGATGCTGGAGATGATGCCAAGTGTGGTTCGGATCCAGGATCCCTTCCTGGTAAAGGGAGTGGGTGCTCCTTTGGGGTGAATTCAGGGGGTTCTGGGTGATGCCCTCACTGATGCAAATGATGCTGGGGGGCTCGGAGAGAAGGAGTTCCCCTTCTTCCCAAATTAAATCCCCACTGTGTTTAAAATAAAGGAAATCCCATTTCCCCCACCCCTCAGCAGCAGCACTTCCACAAAAATCCCAGAGCGGGGAGATGGGCCATAAATTTGAGAGCAGCCATCTCCATTGCTGACAAAAACAACAGGTTTGTGCCTCAGCTTGGCTATTTCCCCTCAAATTTACAGCTGACAACGTGCCTGAACACAGCAGGGGTGATTTAAACCCGGCTCTGAGCAAAGGGAGAGGGCAACACGTTTATTCCTTGTTTTGTTTTATTTTTTAAATTTTAAATTCCATCCCAGTTTGGAATAAAGGCAGCGATTTATGGGAGAGGGAAAGCACGGCTTTATTTTAGGGCCGTGACAGCCAAGTGAAAAAGAGCTGTTATTAAGGCCAGTAACACATCCCACAGGAATGGGATTTGGTGTAATCTGGAGTAATTTCTCCCAGGAAATGACAGCCAGCCCTGGGTTTCGGGTGGGGGGTAAATCCAGGGAAGCAGCAGTGGGAAGAGGGCAGGTTTGGGATGTGCTTGGTGAGGACCAGTCCTGCCACAGCTCCCAGTGGGGTCTGGGGGTGCTGAATCCCACAGCACAGCCAGGGAACTTCTCCCAGGGATAGGGAGAAGTGGGATGGTCGGGAACAGGGTCGGGGGGATGTGGATTTGGGGTCCCAGGGTTGTGGACTGGGGATTCTGGGCTAAGGGCGAAAATCCCAGGGATGTAGATGGGGGTCCTGGGCTGGAGGTTTTGGCCCCAGGGTTTGGGATAAGGGTCGTGGATGAGGGTTGGGGTCCCAAGGCTGAGGATGGGGGTCCTGGGATGGGGGTTGGTGCCCCAGCTCCAAAACCTGTGGCTCTTTCCCGCAAGCCCTGACCTACCCTAAAATCCTGATCCCCACCACTGCCCTAATTCCAGATTTCACAGGGATGGTGGTGGCTCTGCATCCCACTCACCACATAATTCCAAGGTGCTCAATCCAGTTGCACCCCAATTTCACCGATTTCTGCCCAAAAAGGGGCTGCAGACCCCAGCACCGCCCGCCCTGGGGTTGCAGATCCCACCCAGCCCTTTCCCTGGATGCTGATTCCAGTTTGTGCACATTCCCCTGGAGCTGCCCATGGTCATTAACCTCCTGCTGCTGTTAATCAAGAGGACTTTGTTAATTAATAGCTAAGGACATCTCCAACCAAGCAGTGCTGAGGTAGGATTGGGGTCACCAGGATGCATCCCAGAATCCTTGATTTAATATATTGGAGCTTCCCAACACCAGGAGGGAGTGCAGCCCCCTCCCCTCCATGACCAAAATATCCAGCACTGCAAAAAACCCAAGGAATGCTGACAGGATGAAATCTGGGAGATTCCAGAGCTGCAGCTCCTGCAGGATTTCAGGAATATCAGAGGAATTGGGGCAAAATTGAGCTGCATTTCTTTGCTACTCTACTAAAAAGGAAAGAAAAACCAGGCTGAGGAGGCTGGAGTTTTCTGAGGAATGATTTTTTTCCCCGTTTCCATTTTATAGACCTATAAAAACATGTATTTTGAGTGGTCCCTGGGTGATCTGTTTGCTGCCTGGCACAGAGGGTGACACGGGAACAGAAATCACTGATACTCCTTGGGGGTTTTAATCCAAAGCTTATGGGGTCCTGCAGGAAAAACTCAGTGGGTTTTTCCCCTTCTCTTCCCCATCCTCACCCCAAACCCTGCCAGCATGAGGAGAACCAGGAACAAGAGGGGCCAGAACAGCATCACTGGTGCCTGGATGGATGTTGGGGTGGAGCACTTGGAACCCACTGGGAAGCAGCATCCAACCCCCTCCCCACTTCCCTGTTCCCCCAAAACAGCCTCAAGGACAAAGGGGGTTGTGGGGAGCAGGAGGTGATGGGGAACCAGCCCTGTCAGGTGGGGTGCAGACAGATCCCACAGAGATCCCACACAGGGACCCGGCCTTGGCATTAATAATTACTCATCCAATCTGGAATAACGAAGCCTTTGCCAGATGTGATCCAAGAGGGAACAGGGTGGCTGCCAGGGGCTGGGGGCTCAGCCCTGTGTATGGACAGGGGGGAAATGATGCTCCTTCAGCTGCTTTTTTCTTCCCAAATTCCTCTTTTTTTTCCCCCTAAAGAGCCATTTGGTCTTTGAAGGGACAAACACAAGCGTGAATCTCCCAAAGCCATCCAAGAGGCTCAGATCCCACCACAGCCACTCAAGCCCCATATCCCTCTGCTCCTGAGCTCTTTCCACAATTCCAAATTCACCACCAGGGATCAGGAATGCGCACAGGGAAGTGACTGCTCAGTGAAAAACCCTGGGATCCTTCCCCCTCCATGCACCGATTTGTCTTATTTTATATTATAACAGAGGTTTTTATTAAATAAGCAAACAGCTACAAAGAAGGACTCAAATATTTGGGAAACCTGGGATTCCCAAGCTGCCATTACAGAGGTGATTTAACCCCAGAGTAAGTACCAAGGCACTGCATTTTATTTTTGGAAAACCAATCGGAGTAATAACAGATGGGCTTGGGAAAAAACAGCCACCGGAATTAGGGAGGAGCATCCCAAATCCAGCAGGGACTGGGAGCATCCCAGCACCAACCCGAGGGGCAATGGGATGGCATCCAGTCCTTGAGGCTTCATCCTGCTGTTCCCACATCCAGGGGCCAGGGGAGCCCAGGCTGCTCCTGCTGCTCCAAAGCCTGAGCTCGGAAAGCCCCAGTGGCTGCTGGCTCTGGGTACGTCCCGTTCCCACTGTTCCCTTAAACATCCTGTGTGTCCCTGTCACCGCCCTGTCTGTCCATCTGTCCTGTCCTTCCCATCTGTCCCATCCCACTCCTAATAGGATCCTGGCAACTTTCCAGCAGTTCTGGGGGAGATGAGCAAGAGGAGCCTCCTCCCACCACCAGAGAGGCCCTCCAGGAGCAGCATCTTCCACGGGTACAGATCCTGAGTGGGTTTTGGGGAAAAATCTCAGTGGATCGGGGCTGGGAGTAGCCCATGGGACGTGGTGTGGGCATTGCTCCCTAGGGAAGCAGGTGGATCCCCTCTCCAGGAGATACAGAGACAATCCAGGTGCTGTGTCCCATCACGCTGAGGATGATGCAGGTCATGGTGGAGCAGCGAGGCAGCGCTGGGGCAGAGAGGACGTCGGATAATCCGTGTGAAATCCTGAAATTCAGCTCCTGCCGCAGCATCCGCTCTGATCCACCACATTCCCGTGGCTCAGTTACCAGGGCTTCACTTGGTACCTGTGGCTGGCATGATCTGCTGCCTGGAAATAGGGCCCTGCTTTTCCTGGGAGCTGCCTCTCCTTTTTATTTTTTTCCCCCTATCCTGATTTCCAAGAAAATCTATAAATGAACATTGCAGCCTTTGTGGGTACCTGGGAGCAGACTCTCAACTGCAAACGTGTCAAACCCTGCACAAAGCTCCCCTGAAATGTCCCCAGGGACATTGGGGGCTGCCCAAACCCAGCTCCAGGGATTCCTCCTGGGAGTGACACATCAGTGAGGGTGACACCGGGGTTGTGGTGATGGAGCCCTAATGGAGAAGGAGTTCCCAAAGATTGAGGTGCTGGCTCGGTCCATCCTTTATTGCAGGGATTGGTGTGTGGAGATTCCCAGAGGCTCCCAAGATGGCAGAGAGAAAATCACCCCTTAGACTGGTCCCACCAGGGAGCAGCTGGCAACGGAGCCAGTCCCTGCTGGATGCAGGAGGGGACAGCAGGTCCTCCCCAGGAGCTCATTCCCAGCTCATGGATCTGTTCCTGGTCCCAAATATCCAACTGCTCTGCAGGATGTACCGTGTGGAACATGCCCACCAAAGGTGGGTCAAAAACACATTTCAAATTGACCTTTCCCTCTTTTTTTCTCCCAGTTTTCCGTGCTGGTGACCCTGTGTGTGAACTCAATTCCCACGTTGGCAGGTGGCCTGGTTCTGGATCACTTGGAAGGCATTTGAGACTCCCCAGTTCTTTGTGGTGGGATATTCCAACTGCTTGAAGGACACTTCCCAAAAAAGTCACAAACACTTTGCTCTGGTACCAAAATACTTCAGGACTTGACCATGAGGAGCCACAGGCAGAAAAGGGACAGAGGAGTGCCACCAATTTGGCCATGGCAAGGATCACCCACAGCACAGGAGACGCCTTCCATCCTCCCCCTCACCACGGTGCCTCTGGAAACACCAGGAAAACCCTTCCCAAGTCAGGCAATGCAAAGGTTGGACGGGAATGCCCCAAAATGTTCTCTTACTTTGGTGCAAGGATTTTTGCAATCCCACACAAGATCACAGGTGGTTGTGTCTTGTCCATACCTTGGGGGTCTCCATCCTCTGCCAGCCCCTAGGCAGCAACATCAGTCAAAAATGGGCTCTAGGACAGTGCTGGACAATGCTTGACCCACACCAGCATCGTCACAGAGGTGGTCACTGTCACAGTGGTGGCCATAACCAACACCAGGAGACTCCATCCCTCCTGCAGGCCGAGTTTAGACAACTGTTGTCTCCTTCTCAGTCATGGAGGAGATCTTGGAGAAGCTCCTGTGCACGATGCTGGAGTGTCCTGTCTCCTCACTGAGGGCATTCACCAGCCTGGAAAGGAGGGTCACCTTGAACTTCTTGAAGTCCTGGCCCATGAAGACGTAGAGGACGGGGTTCATGCAGCTGTTGGAGGCCGCCAGCGCCGTGGTGAGCGGGATGAAGATCTCAAACACGGACCAGGGCACCGTGTCGGGCACCGTCTCCAGCAGGTTCAGCAGGTGGTAGGGGCTCCAGCAGAGGAAGAAGGTGACGATGATGGTGACGATGATCTTGAAGGGCTTCTTGGACTTGGCCAGGCGGTTCCGGCGCAGGTTGAAGACGATGGCGACGTAGCAGAAGGTGATGATGGTGATGGGGAGGATGTACCCAGCCAGGAACCTGGTGATGTTCACCGTGCGGTGCCTCATCAGAGCCAGCCCTTCGTAGGATTTATTCCTGGAGAGGGAGAAGTTGCTGAAGCAAATCACGGAACTGCGGGTCTGCGCCGTGTCCCGGAAGACGAGAGAGGGGCAGCTCATGATGATGCCCACGGTCCAGATGATCACACAAACCCCGTAGGCCAGGTTGGTGGAGCGGTGGTTCTGCGACCACACCGGGAACACCACGGACACGTAGCGGTCGAAGCTGATGGTGGTGAGCAGCAGGACGCTGGTGTACATGTTGAGGATGAGGAGGAAGGAGTTCAGCTTGCACATGACTGTGCCGAAGATCCAGTGGTAGCTCATGGCCGTGTAGGCAATGTTGATGGGCAGGAAGATGTTGAAGAGGAAGTCGGCCACAGCCAGGTTGAGGAACCAGACAGCGTTGACGGACTTCTTCATCTTCAGGGTGATGATAGCGATGACGAGGCCGTTGCCCAGGATGCCCAACACGCAGGACACGCTGTAGATGATGACGGACAGGATCCGGGTGATGTCCTTGGGGTCGTGGGATGAGTCTGCCCACACGCTGCTGCTGTCCTCGTAGGTATAGTCCAGGTAGTCACTGTAGTTATTGAGGCCATCCAAGTAATCGGACAGGTTGGGAAGCGCCATCGTCCGTACGAACCCGATCCGGACGATCCCGGCGGCTGGGATCTGCAGCCAGAGATTCTCCCCTGCTGGGCAAACGCTTGGTGTTAATCACAGTGAGGAGGGGGGAGGGACAATGGCCCCCCAACACGTGTGGGAATGGGGGACAGGGAGCAAAGGGACAAAGAACACAGGTGTGGGGGATCCCGTGAGAACCCCGCTGTTGGTCCCAAGTAAGATGGTCCCGCAGCTCCTCCCTGATTTCCACCCCCATCCATGAGACATCAGGACGTGATTCAGTCCTTCAGCTCTACCAGGATGTGGCTGCAGCCTCATCCTGCAAAAAACGTTGATTACCCGCCTACTTCCAGGGGAAAAACTGGGATAATGCTCATCAACAGCTCATCAGCAGCCCTGAGACCTCCAATCTGCAACATATTATAGCTCTTGTCTTTTTTTTTTTTTTTTGGCCTGAATTGGACTGAAAACCCAAAGGGAAGCTTCCCCACACACCCCACTGACACCAGGTACTCTCTCACCTCTCTCCTCTCCGTTGGGATGGGTGACAGTTCAGTGTCCCGGGGCACCACAGCAGCTCCCTCCACACCGGCCTAAGGCACGAGCTGGAACATTGAAGGCAGGATCAGAGAAAGGCCACTCACTCCTGGATGTGGGGTTAAGGGAGGAAACCCGTTCAGGGTGTGGCCACACTTAACCCTGTGCAGCCTCCCTCGGGGGGCTGTGCTGGCCTGGAGACCCTCCTTGCCACCAGTCTGGGGAAGGGGGGGTCCTGCCATGATCCCAGCACCTTTTGGGATAACCCAGGGTAGAAATCCTGTCCTGTACTCTCTGTACGAGCACCCAACACGAGCAGCATCCGTAGGTGCACCCAAAACCCGAACAATCAGCCACAGGTTACTATAATTAAAGATACAAATGAGATGCAGTATCAATTTTACACCCTGGACTCCCCCAGGGTTATTTTCCTGATTAATTTGGTACCCTGGATGTTTGCAAATGAGAATTGTGGTAACTAACAACATTTGCCACCACCAGACTCCGGCCTTCATTCAGAGGGTTCAACCTATCCCCTGGGAATATGGGTCAGGGGGGGTTAAACCCAAATCCCCCAAAGCCTGAGCGAGCCCTGGCATGAAGAGCAAGAGCCCCAGCATGGAGCGTCCCACCCGGACGTGTCCTCACAGGAGGGACGTGGCTCTGCCCTCCCAGGGACCCTCCCTGTTCCCGTTTCACCCCAAAGGTCCTGAGCGTCACCCTCCCGCCAGCCCTGCTTTGAAATTCCCATGGTGTTTTTGTTGGAAGCTATTGTTTCTCCCTGGGCTTTTCCTGCTGTTCCTTCCTGCCATTGCTGCTGCAGAGTCCCCGGCCGGGGGTGAAATCCCACCCTGTCACCTCCCCCTGGCCGAGCTCCGGGGGACGATAAGCGGCCAGAACAAATGAGGTTTGAGTGCAAAGTTGGGAATGAGCTGGAGCGGGGAAGAGGCCGTGTCCCAGGGAAACCTCAGTGGCCAAAGGGAGACATTAAAGTCGATGATCTGGTGGAAGGAACAGAATCAGCAGAACTGACACTCACAGCGATGTTAATGACAATTAATGAGTCCTTGCTTTATGGAGCAGAGACTTTCAGGTCATCCCCTTTCCAAAGGCAGAGCCCCAGAAGGGTGGAAGAGCCCAGAACCCCATGTCCATCCCACCCCACCCCATTGCCTCACATCCCATCCCACTTCATTGCATCCTATCCCACCACACCCCATTGCATAATATCCCATCCCATCCCATCCCATCCCACTTCCCATCATCCAGAGAGCCCCAAAGCTCCCTGGACCTGCTCTACAACCCCCATGTCCACCGTGGTATCATCCATGGGGCAAGTGAGGCACCCCCAAGGGTTGGACCTCCACCCCTCACCATCATGGGTGACCCCCACATTCAGCCCCTGCTTGGGGGAGACAGGAGAAATTCCCACTCCTCTTCCCACCATGCCCACTTCCCGGTTTTTAATGGAAAATCTTCCCTTTGTTATTATTTCCAGTTGCTGGGCCTGACTTTCAGCTCATTCCAAAGCTCTGGTTATTTGAATTCTCTGTTAATTTTGCTCTGCCAGGTTGGGCAGGGATTGTCCTCTGTTCCCAGTTGGGATGAGGATGACAGAGATCAATGGGAACACCAGGAATCTGCTTCCCCATGGGATTTGGCAGAGGATGGGTTTGTTTCCAGGGCTCGTGAGGAGCAATCCCAAACTCCACAGGAGCAGCAGGAAGCTGCCAATCCCCCCACGAACATTCCAGATGGGCAGCAGGAGCTCAGATCTGCTGGAAAATCATCCGACAAACTCCCACCTGCCTCCCCAAAATGGAGATTTTCGGGGGCAGCTGCATGAAACCTCCTCATTTCTCACAGGGAACAAAACTCCAAAGTCTGGGAGGAAAAACAAAGCACCACATAATACTGAGCGTGTTTCACTGCTCCTCTCCAGCCTGAAAATTCCCGGCTCGAGCCCAAACCACTGCTCTCCCTTCAATCTATTCATCTTTGTCCTCCTACCTCAACAAAAACGAGCTCAGGATTTACCCAAAATAGCCTTTTCTCCGTCATTCCCGCAGCTGTGTTTGTCTTGGTACCCAGGGAAGGCCGGGTGGGATTCCCGACGGGCGGCCCGCGCACCGGCAGCATCCCGGTACATACCAGGGGGGGATGAGGTCAGGGATGTTGTTCTTGGGAAGGCAACAGGAAACCGAGAGAACAGCAAAAAAATGTTAAAATCCAGCTTTTTCTGGGCGAAAAATTCTGTCCTGGCCAAGGCAGACGGGCGGGGGACGGATGTGAGCGGGGAAACGCGGCGGGATCCGCGTCCCAGGGACATGGGGAGGGCAGGGGATGCTCGGGCCACTGGCAGCGGATCCCAGTGGGCAGGGCGGTGCCAGAGCCCTGCTCCAGGAGTTTATAGGGATGGGCAGGCTGCCAGCACCGCCTCCCGCCCGCCCAGCGCCAGCGGGGCCTGGCTTTTACTGGAGGCACTGGGACAGGTTGAGGAGAACTGATAAAACCTAATCAAATCAAATTAAATCAAATTAAATCAAACCAGCAGAGCAGCTTTGGAGAATATCAGATCCTGCCTGCGCTGTCAAAGTGCATCACGCTTTGATCCACAACATGAAATTAATCCGGGCTGGGACCTGCCGGGGCTGGGTCTGACGTGCTGGGGAAACTGGGGGAGCCCTTGGGTTAGTGCTTGTCCCCCCTTCATGGGACACCCCGGACAGGACAAACAAATTCCCCTCGGAGCAGCCGGGTCCCTCCCCGGCAGCTGCTCTGCCTTTTCCTCCTTGGAGCACTTCCCTTCCCTCTTTCCATCCGCGGTCTCCGAGCTCCCAGCGCACCTCAAACCCCAACCCGCTTCCTCCGGGAGTGGGAGGCGCGGGCAGCTGCCCCCGCAGCTCCGGCACGGCAGCCAGGGAGAAGGGAATTGCCGGCAGATGTTTGGAGCTGGGAGCTTTGGGAAGGGCACGGGGTAAAACGGGATTTCACGTCCCTCTGGACCCACTAACACCAAACCCTACTGAGCCCTGCCACGGTCCTGGATGTCCCTGGAGGGCAGGGATGTCTCTGGGGACACGTGGCAGGTGCTGGCCCCAGTTTCGTGGGGGTTCATAGCTCTGGCTGAGCTCAAGTCCCACCCTGAGGGCTGGATCCCGAGCATCCCATGGGATTCCATGGGCCAGATCTCATGCTCTAGGGAAGGCGGATGCAAACCCCATCCCAAGCTGGCACCCAAGGCCACCCCACCCATCCCTCTGGCATCCACTGGGTATTTCCAGCCCAGGGTTACACAGGAGGGACATCCCTGCCGGGATCCCGCTCCAGCAATTGCCAGCGCTCAGGGGAGCAAGGAACCAAATGGGAAAACAGCTCTGGGTACCCAGCTCCAATTCTCCCCTCCTTTAGCCAGAGGTTGCCATGGCAACAGCTGCCGCAGGGATGATGCTCCTCAGCATCCCACTCCCCACCGGGATACCCGGAATGGTCCCTCATCCCTCGGTGTAAATCCACCACCAGCCCATCAAAAGGGAATTTAGACCTCAAACCCCGAGCTCCAGCCTGCCCAAAAGCTACTCCTGGCAGTGATTCCAGCCCTGACCCCTCGGTCCCGCTCCAACAGGCTGGGAAGGGGTAGGGATATGGGATGCCATGGGAGCAGCAGGAGCAGGCTGAGAACGGGCTCCTGCCAGCCAGGATCCGGGCTGGAAGTTCTCCCAAACCTCCCCCAGCAGCTGGAGACCCCCAGGGCAAAGGGAGGGGGATCAGCCACAGGGGAAACTGAGGCACGGCGCTCTGCCCCAAGGGCAGTGGGAAGCTTGATCCCTACCTGCATCCATTCAGACACATCCCAGTTGTTCATCACGGATCCAAGACCCCCACACCCGGCAGCCTCCGGCATTCCCAGCATCCCGGCTGAGGCTGCACACCCCGCCCGTGTGAACGGCGCAGGAAAAAGGGAATAGCTGGAAAAGGCAGCCTTAAAAAAAGCTGCTGTGCCCAGGGTGGGACAGAAAAACATGAGTCAGTGTTTATCTGGGCACAGCCGGCTGGGCTGGCGGGACGGGTCGGGATAGGATGGGATGGATCTCAAGGATCCTCCTGGCCACAGTGTGGGGTCACTCCCATGGGGAACATGCCCCAATCCAGCCAGAAAGTGGGGTTTAACCTCAGAATTTGGGTCTGAAAGGCCCCTCCCAGGGTGAAACTCCAGCAGAGGAACCAAGCCTTCCCTGGCACAAAGTGTTGACAGAGCCATCCCGTTCATAAAATCCTGGCCTTTTGCTCCATTTGTTCTGTTCTTGGGAAGGTTTGAGCATTAAAAGGGAAAACTTTGGGTGTTTGTACCTACACAGGCAAAGATTTTCTCTAAAAAAGGGCAGTTTGTGCTTCTGAGCTGCTTAAAACAACTGGACTTCCAAGATAATAAAAGTTCTTTCATCTCCTCTGCTCTCTTCTTCTAATAATGCAAGGTTTTCTCCTGGCACTTCTCAAGCGATAAAAAACCCAATAAAATTCCCTTTTCCAGAGCATCCTCCCTGCTACATCCCAGCAGTCGGGTGAGGGTGTCCCTAACCACGGCTTGGGCTTCATCAGGGCACAAAACCCTGGGGACATCACTCGGGATTTGGGGAGCACAAAGGGAAAGAAACCCAGAAAAAAACGCCAGAAATAGGGCTGCGGGAAGGACGTGACCCTGCAGGGGATGTGGCATGGCCGGGGAGAGCAGACTCAGCCCCCCCCGAGCGAGGAAGTCACCCCGGATCCGCGGGAGCATCCTCCCAGCTGTGCTCGGCGTCCCCAGCTGAATGCTGATCAGCACGGCAAAGAAAAGCCACCCTGTTCTCCCTGTCCCCAGCCAGGGGACACTGCCCCCCCAGAGTCACAGCCAGCTCCTCTCCCTTCCCTGCTGTTTTCCCACCCCACAGGCTGCAAAGCCCAGCTCTGAAAGGGGTGGGGGGTTTAGGGGTAATTAGAGGATTTGGGGTGAAGGACAGCGGGGATCCCAGTGGTCCCAAACCCACTTTTATAACAACAGGGGAGCAAAAAACCTCAACTGGTCGTAAACCTCCAGCAAACCCCTCCTCCCAAATCCCTATAAAAATATAAATTCATAAATATACATAAATCCAGAGGGGTTTACCTGAGCTGGATAAATCCCCACAGAATTTTCAGCATTTAGGGGCTGGATCAGACATCTCTTGCTCTTCTACAGCCCCATTAGGGCTGGCATGGGAATGGCCCTGGGCTTGTGGCTTTGGCATCCATCTGGAGCTGACACGGGCATTGCCAGCGTTTCTCATCCCGAGGAGACGCGCATGGGATGGGAGGATGAGGAAAATAAAAGCAGCCCGTGGAAGAAACCAGCTGCTGGAGTCAGCAGAGCTCAGGGGGAAGGGGGAGAATGTGGAACTTGTGGAGAGTTCAGCTGGACACAGAAGGGGATGTGGCAGGAGTGACGTGCCCTGTCCACCACGGCTCCTGTGCTGCCCACGGTGGCTTGGGAATCTCCTGGGAGCCTTTGGGAAGAGTTTGGGGATCCCTCACAGTGAGCACAGCCAAAGGGTCCCCTTGGGCTCCTCCACCCTGGCTGCCCCTCATCCCTGTTCTCCAGGACCCCCCAAATCCATGCCCTGCCTCTGGGGTGCTCCTGGCCTTGCACACGCAGGAGAGGGGAAACCCAAAGCCATTCCTGGGGTGCAGGAAGGTGCCAGGTCCTGCCCACTCCCTCCTGTTCATCCAGCAGCACATTCCCAGTGAGGAAGTCGGCCTGTCCTGGTTTGCACTGGGACCCCAAAGAGAAGTTCACCAGCCAAGGGTCATCCTGACCTCCACCTTCTGCCTGCCAGGAGCTGGAAATTGCCGGTAGCATCCACGGTGCCACCGGTGATCCGGGACGAGCTGAGCCTGGATGGACACAAACCCCTGCCCTGAGCCTGGATGGGCACAAAAATCCCTGCCCTGAGCCTGGATGGGCACAAAAATCCCTGTCCTGAGCTGGGACCGCTCATCCAGAGGGAGATGGACAATACTTGGGGCAAAAGCTGCACCATGCTGTGACCAGAGCCCCCAGCTGCCCTCTGTCACCAAGGTCCATGAGTTTTCCAGCTCTCGGCTTCAAGGGACAAATCCCAGTTTCCTCAGAGCTGGAAAACCACCCCCCAGCTGTGGCCAGGGGACAGGGGGTGATGCCAGCAGAGAGCCCATGGCCACCATGTCCCGTCAGGTGGGGACATTGACCCCGTCCCATGTGGACGAGCTCCCGTGAGAGCCGAAAAAGAGGAATCAGAGCCACTGCCAGCTTTGCACAATTCTGTGTCGCAACATCCCTGAGCTGAACCAGAGCTGGAAAAGTGCTGATGTGCCGGCTCGTGGGGCTGCTCTGGGGAAAGGAGAAGCCCCAAAAAGCCCCGATGGGTGAAGCAGGCAGGGATGTGCCAATCACCCTGTGGAACAAGGCTGGGTGGCTTGTGACCAGCTCCTTGGTGTCCCACTCTTCCCAGGGGCTTGCAGGACTCCTGGGATGGGGTGGGAGCTCCAGGATATTCCACATTTGTGGCACCTGTGGCAGGTCCTCAGCGGGGTGCAGAGGAGCAGTGCCCCAGGACAGTGGGAAATGCAGCCCAGAATTATAAAATCCATGAGAAACACGGACTAGGCTGGAGAGTGGCACGGGTTGGATCTGTCCCATCGCTCTGCCAGCAGGTCCTGTCCCATCTGCTCCCACAGTAACACCCCCAGTGCTCCCAGTGACACCCTCCAGTGCTCCCAGTATCTCCCACCAAGCCTTGCAGCGACCTTTCCCAGTACCTCGCGCGGTGCCAGCGCTCTCCCGCTGCTCCGTGTTGGGCAGGACGAGCTCGGGATGCCCGGGGTGCCAGCGGGATCCCATTCCCAGGCGGATCCCGGCGCGCCGGGACCACGCACAGGCACGGTGCCGCTCGCCGCCGGTTTTAAGGGAGCGGGGAGGGAGTTACATCCATCACCAAAGGTTTTCTTGGCAGCGCGATGCTCGGCGAGCAACAGCTGGGAGAGGGTGTGACTCCGGGAGCTGGGAACGCTGTCCTGGATCACAAGCCAGCGTGAGGAAGCAGCGAGCTGCGTCCCAAGGGGCCTCCTTTCCTGTGCCGTCCCTCCCGGAGCACCCCGCCCCACGGAGGGATAACGGAGCTCCGAGCGCTCCGCAGGGATGCTGCGCCAACCCGGAGCCCAAGGGGAGAGGCAGGTGGCTCCCCCCTGGCTGTGCTGTCCCCACCCTGGGTCAACCGCTGTCCTCCGCTCCCCCCACCGCCCCCAATTCCTTCCAAGACGTTGAGTCACTTCCCTTCGGCAAAATCTGGCTCCCAAACGCCGCTCCTGCTGCTCAGGGGCTGCTTTTCCCGATGGATTTCATTAGCACCAGGATGCTGCAGCTGCTTCCAGGCAGCCCCCCCAGTCCGCACAGGCTCTGTGGTGGCAGCTCTGTCACTCCCGGCCCCTTCAATACCTGCGAGAAAAGTTCTTTGGGATGCACAGAGGAGCTGGGAGAGGCTCCGGAGTGCCCCGGGTAGAAGGGATGGGAAAGGCTGAATGAAGGTATGGGGTTCAGGGGGACAAACAAGAGGTTTTTTGGGGCAGCCCCCAGTTTGGAAGCACTGAGCAGCGCAGCCCCCACCCACACAGAGCAGGAGGTTTGGATAACCCCAGGCTTGATGTGGCACCAGGAAAATTCCTTCCCTCCCCACGCAGCTCCCAAGCCTCAGCCATCCCAGTCACAGCGCTCATCCCAGCAGGGTAAGAGCCAGTGCAGGGGTTGGGAGCAAAGGCAGCACAAGGAAACACGAGGAAATTTGGCAGTGGTGCCCCCTGAGCCTCCTCCAGCCTGGAAAAGGAGCAGGATTTGCCCCATTGGGACACCCCAGCATCAGCTCAAGCAACACTACCCTGGGTTTACCAGCAGCCATGCCAACCCTCTCCCCAGCAGAGAGGAAGCTCATCTATCACAGGAGATTAATTAAAATCTATTAATTACCCTCAGCTGTAAAGACAGGCCCAAAAGCATCCTGAATCCAGCCAGCAAGGGAGAAAACCAACCACAAACCAATGGGATTTCCTTTGGTGTGCCTGGAGTTAAACGGTGCCACCAAGAGATGCTCAGCCCAGGCAGCTCTGGGTGGCACCAACCACGTGCTGGCACCTGGGGACTTCCCAAAACCACTGCAGGGCCTGGGAATGCTTGGCCATGGATGCCCCTGCACGTGGCCTTGCCAAGGGCTGACCTCGGCACATCGTGCCGGAGCAACGACCAAAATCCCGGCAGCTCCGAGGGGTCTGGAGCCAAGACCTGGCACAATCCCAGTGTTCCCAGCAAGGCCGAGCTCTGCAGCCCCACAGAACCAACCCATCCCTCCTTTCCCAGGCACCTGCCACTGCCCCGTGTGCAGGCAGGATGCAGGATCCTGCTCTCACACTGATCCCTGTGTTTAGCAAGATGAAGGGAAAACACGCTGACTTTGGGATACGATTTCCCGTGCCGAGCGTTTGTGGGTTGGGGTTTCCCTCCCTCCCTCAGCAAAGCCCTGCCGGCAGCAGCGCCTGCGGAAGGACAAATCCCTATTCCCGGGGCTGGTGATGGAGCAGGATCGCTGCAGGAGCAGCCGTCGGGAACAGCAATCCCAGCCTTTGGCAGCTGCCATGTCCTTGGCAAGCGCCGAGTGCCACCCACACCGAGCAAAGCAATTAAAGCTCTAAATTGATTTGGGCTGACTAAACGCCCTGGAGCAGCTCCCTGCCGAGCCGGGATGCGAGGCCCGAGCCCGGCAGGTCCGACCCCTCCGGCTCTCGCCCTCTTTCCCTCCCACACAGGCGCTGGGAACCCGCCTGACTCATCCCGAAACAGATGTCAGGGTTAATGGGGAAGAAATTGGAGGAAGTTTTCCCTCTCCGGGGGAGATTTCTCCGACATCCAGCAGCACTTTCCCTCGCCCCGGGCAGAGCCGTGGGGAAAAATGGGAATGGCTGGAAAAAGAGCTGCGAGGACGCGACGGGAGGCTCGCAATGCACAGCCCAGCTCCAAATCCCGGAGTTCAGGGCTGGGTTTATGCTCATGGATAACTCTCCCCTGCCTTTCCCACAGGGAGCTCATCCCTGGCTCCACACCCGCTGCGGTCCCGAGCTCCGGATCCCGCCACTGCCTCCCGATCCAAGTGGAAATGCAAACTCCCTGCACAAATAGCCAAGCCACAGACAGGATGTTCGAGAGACGGCTCCCGTTCCCTTTTTTCGCTGATTTGATACAACCATGGAGAAAAAAAAACCCAGTCCCAACCTTGTGCAACTCGATTTATAAATAGCCCCGGGAAGGCGGCGGGGCTGGGACAGGGCAGCCAAACCTCGCTGTGGTCTCAAGGTTGGCACCGTATCCCGCTGCATCCCACACTTGGAATGGGCAGGTCAGGGCATCTCCGCATGGTTCAGCCCCCAAACACCCTCCCAGCATCCTCCCCACCTCTGTTTGGCTCCAATCTTGCATCATTTCCCCCATTTTCCCATGTGCTTCCCACAGATCTGTGCTGGGGACTGAATCCAAGCAATGCACACCCACGGGCCAAGGGACAATTCCCAGTTCTCGGCTCCCAAACCCCACCCTTGGCAGAGCAGGATTGATGGGAACATTCCCAGGGCACAGCTGGGCCCTGCTCCATGGATTCCCCCACCCATGGCATCACCCATCTGCTCCCATCCCCACCCTGCAGTGACAGCTCCCCCGGCAGCGACGGCAGTGCCACATCGGGAGATTTATCCGTGATTTCCGACTCCTGTCAGAGCTGTCAAGGGCCACCGACAGCAACTGGAGCAGGGATGAGGAATTGTTGGCTGTGGACACTTTGTCCTTGCCTTGGAGCTCCTCAGCAGGTGACAGACAGGGATGTCACCACCCCAGGGATTTATGAGCAGAGGTGGCATCAAATCCTGGGATTGTTTGGGTTGGGAAAGACCTTAAATTCATCCCATTCCATTACCTGCCATGGATAGAGACATCTTCCATCGACCAGGTTGCTCCAAGTCTAACCTGGCCTTGGAATAAGAAATCCCATTAATAAATCCCTACAGTTTTGGATGTGGAGCACCCCCCTGGAAAATGGGAGCTGCTGACTGCTTCAATTCCTTGAGCTGGAAACTGCTGGAGCTGAATTCAGGCTCATCTTTCAGCCTGAACTCCTTCAGCATCATCCTAAAATCCTCTGGATGTGCTTTTCCTGCTGCTAGTGTGCTGAGTGAAGACTCCAAACATGGATAGAGGGGGGGATTCCTCAAGTCTCCCAGCAAAAATCAGTGGGATCTGGCTGATAAAACCCCTCGGGAAAGTCCCAGTTCTTTAAGGCACCACCTGGATTTGTCTTAATAACAACAGATTCCTTCAAATTCCCAAGCATCCATAAGGAAACCTGCTTTATTTATGATTTTTTTAATAAATAAAGCCAGTTTTCCTTCCAATCAATATCTAGGAACCCACCATTCCACGGAGCAGAGCTTTGCAGGGACAAGTGTTTCGGAAGCTGACTTTGCCAATGGCTCCATCCTGCTTCCCATCACTGGGATGGGCACAGGGATTGCTCAGCTCCGGGCTGGGAAGTGGCTCCTTGTGGGAAGGCTCAGCATTCCCGCCAGCTCCAAGCAATCCATGCCTTTTTCGGGTTTTTTTTGGCCATGGGGTGGCCTTGGTGCAGGTTCCCTGGGCTCCAATTTTCCTGGAATTTTTAAAAATAACAGCAAAATATGTTTTATTCCTGAGCCTTTGCCAGGATGGGACTATTTCTGGAATGAGGGAGTTGCTTGGCGGTGCCAGGGAGATGTGAGGGTACCTGTGCCCTCACTGGGGTCCCCCCCAGCATCTTCCTGGGATGCATCTGGATCATTGATTCCAATATCCAGAGCTCAGCCCCTTGCTGGATCCAATCCTTTCCCATTCCCAAAATACAGCTGTTATCTAAGAATTATTGAAATAGATCCAGAAATGCAGGGATCTATCCAGAGGGTGCTGTTGATGGAAGCCAGATCCAGAATTTGCCTTGGAAAGCAAAAACAGCCGAGCCCAAAGGGAGGGAAAGCTGTGCTGTGGAGAAACAGGAACGTTCTGTGTCACAATCCATGGGATTAATGCTCCAGCTCGAATGGAAAATTTAACTTAAGGATTCAATTAAGGTTCCTCACGGCCTGATTTAACCTAGGTGGGATTGGGGGACCCATAAAACTGCACAGCAGGGAGAGGCAGGAGCATCCCTGCCTCTGAGGGATTTGGGGACAGCCAGGAGTGGGACATGACAGCCACAAGCAGCCAGATCCCAGCACTCCCAGAGGACCAGCACGAGAAAATCGTGGGTTTTTAATTAATGGATTAAAGAATAACCTCAGTTTTGTTCCCAGCAGCACAGCTCACCTGCAGGTGGGATCCTGGGATGGGCCAAGGCTGGCACACAATGGGTTCCTCAATGACCAACTGGAGATCTCTGGAGTTTATCCAGGAGTGGTGGATCCACCAGGTGCCAGCCACACTGGTGACACTGTGGGGACATTCCAGCTCCAGCTGGAAGGAGCCCAGCATTGCTCCCATCCAGCCCCAGGAGTGACTGTCTCCATGTAAGAACCCAGCTCTGAGTTTACAGGAGCAAAACTCTCTGTGCATTTTCCCTCCAGGAGGGGTTGTTACCCTTTGGAAGATCTCAATCCATCAAATCTCCATAAATTCCAGAGGTGATTCATGGCTCCTGGGCCTGGGACTGGCACAGTCCCTCACTCCTGCCACTTCTGTCCCTGTTTAAAGCTGTGCCATGATTAATGTTCACCCACCGTGGCATCTGCCAGGTGGGAAATCTCCGAGTTTATGGTTGGAGATTCATTCATGATAAATTAATTCCATGGCAGAGAGGGAAAACCCCTGGCATGGGTGAGGATGGAGCCTCCAGCAGGGATTGGCAGCTCCAGAACTTCCCATTTTCCTCCAGTCTTTGCTTCATGTAAGACATGTAATGCTAATGAATTCCTGATTTTTATTCCCTAAACAGTGCAGAGGGAATCCCTGTTATCCATGGCCTGGAGTGGATGGAGAAAATCCCCAGCACCGTTCCTGGCTGATGGAAAATGGAGCTCACATCCAGCTGCTCCAAGGAGAATTCATAAATCATTGTAAATCGATAGGGATAAATTGAAAATTCCAGCAGGACTCCACATAATTCATCCACTCTTCTATAAAGGTTTTTTTGGGAAAAAACAGGTTGGGAAAAGGGAATTTGGGATACCTTGGCTGGATGCACGTTCCCTGGCACATCTGGCTGGGGAGAGGATGTTCAAGGAATTAATTCTGTGTGGAGATCATTGGAATGTCAGGAGACCTCTGATTTATCCCTGGCCTTCAAGTGCAGGAATTAATTCTGGCCACGGAATTCCGGCTTCCAACGCCAGCAGAGGCTTCCTTCAAGGAGCAATGATGGGGTCATAATTCCCAAGGGAAAGCTGAAGCATTTCTCTGGATATCCCACCTGGAATGTGGAGGCACCAGGGCATCCACCTCTCCCAGCCTGGCATCTTCCTAACCTGGCAAATCCCTGGCACCGGCAGCAAGGAGCTCCTGCAAAACAATTTCCCTGTGGAAAACAGGGAGCTAATGGGATTGAGAGGAAGAGGAATGAGAGGTTAGATGTAAGCAGACCCAATTAGTGGATGGGACAATTAAGAGAGAGGTGGTGGGATGCTGGAGATCCCAAATCCCTGACTCCCACGGCCCCCCGGGAGCGGGCGCTCCTTGCTCGGAGGATCCCATCGTTGCTCCTGGAAAATTCCACCGTGAAGGATTTAAACGAGTCATTTATCAATTAAATGTGCTGCTCTGGCAAATTAAAAGCTGTCCTCTTGTTTAATTAATAGGGCAGCTTTATATCCGACAAATTAGGGAGCCTCTTGATGAGCTAATTTGTTAATTAATGGAAGCCTGGAGGCTCTTCCCTCATTAGATGTTGGCACATCCTTGAATCCGAAGCGCAGCTCCTCCTTCAGGACCCCTGGGCTCAGACTGGGAGCAGCCCTGGCAGTGAATTTGCCACGGGAGAGCTGCTGGCATGGCCCTGGCTTCCTGGGATTTATGGCAGCAGCACATTCCCCCTCCCTTTCCCTTTCCTTCGGGAATATTTACGTCCCTTGTCGAGGAAAAGCACGAGATCCTGTGGCCAAGCCACTGCCAAATGGAGCCCAAAGCTGCTCCAGGAGGGAAAGAGGGAAAGAAATTGATAAAAAACGGGAAGAAAAGCTTCTGTCCCTGTCCAAGGATCTGTGTGGGATGGGAATCAGTGCTGTGGGTAGAGGATCTGGAGCTCATCCCGACAGATCCAAGGATCCCTGGATGTCCCCAGACACTCAGCAGTGCCATCAACACCTGGATTGCTCCTGCAGGGAAAATGAATCCCCCAGCTATATCCAGGCTCATGGATCAGCCCTTCCCCCCATCCCAGATGGCCACAGCTACCTCCAGCAACCCCCCTCCCAGTGCTTCCAGTACAAACCAGTACCAGGATGGTGCTGAGGCCGGGTGGGCTCCAGGAGCTGCTCCAAACGATGCCATGGAAAGAGAGAGCACAGCAATCCCAGGACAGGGATCCCAAAAGGAGCATTGGAGTCACCCCCAGCGAGAGCAGGCCCAGTAACACCAGTAAGAGCAGCGAGCTGGGATAAAAATCCCGCTGCAAATCCCACTCCACGTTAAAAACCAGGAATGTGGATTCCCAAGCTCACACTAAGGACCATTCCCCTCCAAACCAGACCATCCCAGATCCCACGGAGCAGCTCCCTCATATATTTTTAGCCACTAGGTCCTTCTGCACTCACCAGTTATCGAATAAATATGGGAAACCAGGAGAGGCACCCCGAGACTCCCTTATCTCTGTTTTCCATGGACTGGCAGTTCCCCGGGATGTGTTTACTCTCAGCCTTTAAAAAGCAACCCCAGGTTCACTTTCTACCATAGGAGTGTGCCAAGTTTCCAGCTTTCCCTGGATCTTATCCCACCCAGGCAGGTCCTGGAGAGAGGGCAAGGCTCAGACTCCAAAGCTGCAATAAAGGATCACAGTGGAAGGCAAATTCCTGATGGATTTTCCACAAACACTTGGCCCCAAAACAAATCATGTCACTGTTGAAGCTGCCCCTATTTGGGAGCATTTTCCAGGAGGACACCAATGGTTTGAGCTCCAGCTCTGGCTCCTGATCCATTCTCCAGGAATGCCAGGAACAGGGAACTCAGCTGATGCTAATTCCTGCTGGAATGTGACCCTCAAACACTTTTCCCAAGGCTGATGCATCTCCCATTCCTGCCCTGTGCACCCACAGTCTCCCTGCTCACTCCGGGGTGCATTCCCACCCTCTGCCATGATTCCCAACACCTTTCGTGCTCCAATCCTTCAGAGAAACCTCAACTTCAACAGTTCCAAGGGTCTCCCCTCTCCTCTCCACAAGAAAAGGCACTTCCAGAGCTTTGTTTTTATCCCATTTCAGCAGCAGGTTGTGCTGGAAGTGGGACAGAGGGAAGCAGATGCTTTGCCCCCGTGGTTTTCCTGAAGCATTTCTCCTTCCACAGCCTAACACACCTAAAAAGAGGGTGAAAAAAAATCCCAAACCACCCTTGGAATAATATTTACAAGCTAATTAGCCAGAGAATTGATTTGAACATCACTGCAACACCAGAAAAACGCCAGCTGAGCTGGGAAGGCTTGGGCTGGTTTTCCATGGAAATTAAAATTGCTACAGGCTGCTGGAGGCAGGGAGCTGGAGCCATTTCCTGGGAGGTCTGAGCACAGCCCTGAGCCTCTTCCCACCCCAGCAGCCTCCTGGAATCACTTGGTTTATCTCCAATTTATAAAATGCCTGCCAGAGGTGAAAGGAAAGGGAATCTTCCTTCCCCACAGGAGAGCAGGATTTGAATTCCTGTGCCATGGGATTAGGGGGAAATCCAAGATATCTTTTTGATTCCTCTCTATACAAATCCCAGCCAGAATTCCAGTTCCTGTATCCCAACAGGTTTCACACCAACAAAGCACAATGTGGAATTGCTTCTCCTTCCATTCCTTACTTCCCATCCTAGTTTTGTTCCTTCCTGCCTTTCCAGACCTCGGCCCTGCATTTCCAAGGCTCCCAGGAGTGGGATGGAGGCACCTCTGGAGCCCCTGTAGGTCTCTCCTGATTTTTCCGTGCCACTGGGTCATTATCCCAGTTATCCATCAGCCAGCAGCTCGTGTTTGGAGCACTGCTCCCCTGTCACTCGGGAATTATGGATCTACCCAGTAAAGGTACAGGGAAATAATTGTCTGTTTGCTGCTCAGGCCTCTGAAATACCAGGAGAAAAAGATTTCTCTTGCTTGCTTTAGATCCTGGGGTTTTCCCCTCTGCTTGCTGGGCTTATTTCCAAATTTCCACTGCTCCTGTTCAGCTGCCAAGTGCAAGCAGGGAGCTGCCAGCGGCCCAGGGGCATTTCTTTTGGGAAGGGACAGGGAGCCTGGCACCTGCCCCCTCCCAGTGCTCAGGGAGATTCACACCCAGCTCCTGTTCCAGCTCAGCCTCTTCCTGTCAAAAGCCACAAAGCCCAGCTGGGGAGATTTAACATTCCTGCTCCAAAGGAATTCAATCCAGCCTTACAAAGGGAAATGTTTCCCGCTTGGAGTTTTTGCAGAGCACTGGAGGCACCTGATAAGGATGGAGTTCCACACACAGGGGCTGTTCCCCGCTGGCAGGGGGAGAGGGGAGCCTGGGTTTTAATTTAAAGGAATTTCAGAAGACCCATTTTATCCAGCAGCATGCAGGAAAATTAACAGAGCGCCCTGGGAAACTGGGAATGACACAGGCTCTGCCTCCTTATTTCTGAGAGGGCTCTCTGGGCTCTGCTGAACAGCACAGGTTGGCAAACCCATTTCTTCCATTTGCAAATCCATTTTTTCCAACTCCTGCCTTGTTCCCCAGTGTAGGTGCTGAGGAAAGAGCGATGCAGAATTCCTAGGCCAGATCTCCAACCACAGAGGAGCTTTGTGATTCCTGAAGGATCATCCACCTGCTCTGGTTCCCATTTACCACAATCAGCACATATCAGGAGTCATTTGCACATCCCAGGGTCTGGGAGCCTTTGGAAACTCAGATCCGTGGAGAAGCAGAACTTGAGTGGCGGGTGCTTATTGAGGCCTCCAGAGCTCCTGGTTCTCCTCCTGGGATTTAGGAACTTAAATAACTCTTGAGTTTCAGGAATATTCCCGTTTTCAAATCCTGCAGAGTCCCTCCCAGGCAGCCCACGCTGCCTGAAATGTTGGAATTCAGCCTGGGATCAGGATGTGAGACCTCCAGCAGCTCCCCAGCACCTCTGCCAGGACACAGCTGTGTCCCCAGCATCCCTGAACTGCCGTTGCCATGGTGACCGAGCATCGTCCCCTCTCCTACCACCTTTAAGGCAAAATGTCCCTCCACGGCACAGGACTGTCCCCAGACCACTCCCAGATGGCCTCTCCTGCACCCAGGACACCCCACAGGACATCCTGGTCCCCCAGAACAGGGACTGCTGCCCCTGAGGAATTTCTTAGAAATTTCACCAAGGAAAAAAAATACAGGAGGATCCAATGATTCCCACACCTAAACGGGTGGGGTTTAAACTGAAATCCAAGCAGGAAAAAGATTGAGGCCATCCAAGACCAGCAGAGGATCTCTGAGCATAGAAAAGCTTGGGGCCACTGCTGTGCCCATCCCTGGTGGCACTGGCAGCCCCAGGGAATCCACAAGAAGTGCCTGAGTGTGCCAGGCTGCTTCCATGCCCTCCTAAATCTCCCCGAGACACCTGCTGAGCTCTGACAGCTGTCAGGGCCTAAGCAGGGGGCGAGCTGAGAAGCTTAAAGGAAAAATAGCTCCTTTTGTAATCTGCTCCCACAGCACTCCCACCCTCCTGCCCGTTTTAGCCCTCCTCGTCCTACATTGGAGCCCTGGAGACGGGAAATGGGTGGAATTGTGGCTCTTTAAGGATGTGTCACATGAAGGTGTCCCCCCTGCGTGTGGCTGTGGCAGGAGAGGTGTCTGCCCTGATCCCTCTGCTCCTCTGGCACATGGGAAACACCACAGAATCACGGAATGGTTTGGGTGGGAAGGGCCCTCACAGATCATCTCATTCCCTGCCATGGGCAGGGACACATTCCTGATTCCAGGAATCCAGCGTGGCCTGAAAGAAGCAGCACTGATGTATCTGCCTGATCCTGTCTTCCAGATTCATGCCAGGGAAGATGATCCCAAGGATCAGCCTCGCGGCTTTGGGAAGCACAAGCTCCTGGGGCTGCTGTCACACCCGATCCCAGGGATCACCGAGAGCGCAGACAGGCGAATTTTATCCCAGCACAAACAGTTCCAGAAGGAAGCCAGGGCCTTAGTCAACCTCCAAATATGTTTTTCAGGATCAGTGCCTCCAAAGGCAGAAGGTGGGAAGGTCCTGGAGAGGGAATGCAGCAGGCTGGGGTGTTTCCATGGAGCAGCGAGATGAGTCAGTGCCATCTGCCGGCTGCTGGGACACTGCCGCTCCCAAATCCATCGGATAGAGAGGAATAAACCCTCAGATTCACGACAAAGCTTCCAGCATCCCTCTGGAACGCTGCAAATTCCCCTAAGGATCCAGACAGGATCCTTTTGGCACAGCCGTGTCCATCTACATCAAGAACTTCCAGGATGACCCAGCAGGACTGGGAGCTCCAGCATGTCCCAGCTCTTCTCCTTCCCACCTTTGGGATCTCCCTGCTGTGCCTGACAGAGCCATGCATGGAAATCCTTGAGCTGGCCCGGATCCACGCTGAGGAAGAGCTGTGGGAATGCCAAGGATCCGCAGGGTCCCGAGGGAGGATGTGGCATTGAGGCTTCTGCCTCAGCTTGGACCATTCCAAGGGTCCCAAGAGGCATCAAAGCTGGGATGAGACACCAGGAATTCCTGGCTATCCCTGTTGCCCCAGTCTGCTGGATCTGATTTAATTCAGGGATAGATTTGAAGTGTGTTTCGAATTTTTAGAAGGAAAACTCATCTCTGCTCCATAATTAGGTTTAGGTGCCAGATCCCTGACACTGAGGGAAACGCACGTTTCTATTGGAGATTCCTCTTGGAGTGAGGAGGGATTTGCTTGTCCTTCCAGTGCTGATTATCCCCCAAAGTTCTCTGCAGGCATTACCAGGCTCGGGCAGCTCCAGCTGGCTGCAGGACACGGCAATTTGGAGCTGCAGGGATGGCCTGGGGCTGCGTGTGCTGGAGAGATCCCAGAGCTGATCCCTGTCAGGCTGATTTAGGGATGATGGCTGATCCGAGTTCATCCAGCTGCTTTTGTCAATCGCAGTGAAATCAATGAACGTCTGAGGAACACCAGCTTCAAGGGACTGGATCCTGCCTTTCCTGCTGAAAACAAACCCAAAAAGGGAGATTGTCTCTGGAAAACTCCGTTCGCAGAGGAAGCAGGATGGACTGGGGGTAGCTTGACGCTAACGTGGATTGGGATGCTGGGCATGGGCACATCTGTGGAGGTGTCCCTTCAGTCACTTCTGAAATACAGTTTAAACTGCCTAAATTTATTTCTAACAAACCGGGTTATTTTTCCCTGCTGGTGATGATCTGCTGTGTAAGCATCTGGTAGGAAACCACCTCATCACCTTGCTAGATGCTGAAATCAGAGAGCGTTACCTGGAATTTCTTAAAACATTCTATTTTCCCCCAGCTTTTGTCCCACCTCTCCCTCATCCTNCCTCGCCAGCCCGCCCCCCCCGCGAGCCTCTCCCGCGCCCGGGGCGCGGCGTTACCCGGAAGCCGGTGCAGGAAGCGGAGGGGAGGAGCGAGAGAGACGCGTCCGCTCCGACAGCCAATGGGAGATGAGCTGAGGGTGGCTCAGCCAATGGNCTCCTTTTGTAATCTGCTCCCACAGCACTCCCACCCTCCTGCCCGTTTTAGCCCTCCTCGTCCTACATTGGAGCCCTGGAGACGGGAAATGGGTGGAATTGTGGCTCTTTAAGGATGTGTCACATGAAGGTGTCCCCCCTGCGTGTGGCTGTGGCAGGAGAGGGGTCTGCCCTGATCCCTCTGCTCCTCTGGCACATGGGAAACACCACGGAATCACGGAATGGTTTGGGTGGGAAGGGCCCTCACAGATCATCTCATTCCCTGCCATGGGCAGGGACACATTCCTGATTCCAGGAATCCAGCGTGGCCTGAAAGAAGCAGCACTGATGTATCTGCCTGATCCTGTCTTCCAGATTCATGCCAGGGAAGATGATCCCAAGGATCAGCCTCGCGGCTTTGGGAAGCACAAGCTCCTGGGGCTGCTGTCACACCCGATCCCAGGGATCACCGAGAGCGCAGACAGGCGAATTTTATCCCAGCACAAACAGTTCCAGAAGGAAGCCAGGGCCTTAGTCAACCTCCAAATATGTTTTTCAGGATCAGTGCCTCCAAAGGCAGAAGGTGGGAAGGTCCTGGAGAGGGAATGCAGCAGGCTGGGGTGTTTCCATGGAGCAGCGAGATGAGTCAGTGCCATCTGCCGGCTGCTGGGACACTGCCGCTCCCAAATCCATCGGATAGAGAGGAATAAACCCTCAGATTCACGACAAAGCTTCCAGCATCCCTCTGGAACGCTGCAAATTCCCCTAAGGATCCAGACAGGATCCTTTTGGCACAGCCGTGTCCATCTACATCAAGAACTTCCAGGATGACCCAGCAGGACTGGGAGCTCCAGCATGTCCCAGCTCTTCTCCTTCCCACCTTTGGGATCTCCCTGCTGTGCCTGACAGAGCCATGCATGGAAATCCTTGAGCTGGCCCGGATCCACGCTGAGGAAGAGCTGTGGGAATGCCAAGGATCCGCAGGGTCCCGAGGGAGGATGTGGCATTGAGGCTTCTGCCTCAGCTTGGACCATTCCAAGGGTCCCAAGAGGCATCAAAGCTGGGATGAGACACCAGGAATTCCTGGCTATCCCTGTTGCCCCAGTCTGCTGGATCTGATTTAATTCAGGGATAGATTTGAAGTGTGTTTCGAATTTTTAGAAGGAAAACTCATCTCTGCTCCATAATTAGGTTTAGGTGCCAGATCCCTGACACTGAGGGAAACGCACGTTTCTATTGGAGATTCCTCTTGGAGTGAGGAGGGATTTGCTTGTCCTTCCAGTGCTGATTATCCCCCAAAGTTCTCTGCAGGCATTACCAGGCTCGGGCAGCTCCAGCTGGCTGCAGGACACGGCAATTTGGAGCTGCAGGGATGGCCTGGGGCTGCGTGTGCTGGAGAGATCCCAGAGCTGATCCCTGTCAGGCTGATTTAGGGATGATGGCTGATCCGAGTTCATCCAGCTGCTTTTGTCAATCGCAGTGAAATCAATGAACGTCTGAGGAACACCAGCTTCAAGGGACTGGATCCTGCCTTTCCTGCTGAAAACAAACCCAAAAAGGGAGATTGTCTCTGGAAAACTCCGTTCGCAGAGGAAGCAGGATGGACTGGGGGTAGCTTGACGCTAACGTGGATTGGGATGCTGGGCATGGGCACATCTGTGGAGGTGTCCCTTCAGTCACTTCTGAAATACAGTTTAAACTGCCTAAATTTATTTCTAACAAACCGGGTTATTTTTCCCTGCTGGTGATGATCTGCTGTGTAAGCATCTGGTAGGAAACCACCTCATCACCTTGCTAGATGCTGAAATCAGAGAGCGTTACCTGGAATTTCTTAAAACATTCTATTTTCCCCCAGCTTTTGTCCCACCTCTCCCTCATCCTTGTCTCCAGCGGGGGGAGAGGCACGGGTGTCGAACACCAAGGTACCCTGCTAACTAAGGCCAAAAATAAAGAGTATTTTTCCAGAAGGGCCAGGGATAGGCGACGGGAATTCTGTATCAGCAGAAAGAGGTGATTTTCCATGGAAATGGCCATGGAATGAATCCCTCTGTGAGGCCCAAGCCGGGCCTACCGCGCTCCTGTCGCTTAGCAACAGCACGCTAAGTCCTTATATGGCAACCGCGCCCGCCCTCTCCCCATCCTTCCTTCTCATTGGCTGCATCCCGCATGATTGACGTGCGCACTCGCCAGTACGCACCCTCCACG
>VYXG01002341.1:41289-56626 GCA_013397235.1 Lanius ludovicianus
GGAGCTGAGGGGCACGGAGGGCTTGAAGGGGGGATTCCAGCCGGGGTTCAGGCTCGAGGAGGGAGCCCTGGGGAGGGGGCGGGGGCTGAAGGAGAAGCGGAGGATGGGGAGGGATTCTGGTGCAGGAATGTCTGGCTTGAGGCGGGGTAGGGGGGGTCACAAGCCTGGAGGAAGGTGGGGAGGAGAGGGGAAGCTCCTTGATCCTTGCGGAGCCCGGCTGGCAGAGCCTGGCGCCCACCCTGCATGAGCAAGGCTCCTCCTGCTGCTGCTGTCGCAGTAATGCACAGCACATCCCGTACGGTGCTCGGGGGTGGCAGGGAAAGCATGCCCGGGACAGCCCCCAGTAGCTGTGACAAACCCAGGGTACGTGCACTCAAAGCCACTCTCTCCCCCCATGACATAGCGCTGGCTAAAGCTGTGTGTGTTCCCAGGTGGGAGCGGTGGGGAAGGAGATGCTCCAGGTGTCCTTGCTGGAAGCAGGATGAATCTCGTGGCGATGGCGACGGATCCCGAGCTCCAATGGGTGTCCCTGTGGGTCCGTGTCCGGTGGGCAGCCGTGCTCGTGCTGCTCCTGAGCTCCCTGGTGATGCTGCTGCTGCCGCTGGCTGCCGTGGACAACCAGTGCCACGCTGTGCTCAAGGGCCTCTCCTTCCTGAAGAGTAAACTGGGCTCCTCGGGAGTCACCAGGTTCACAGGGCAGAGCACGGAGCTGAGCGTGACCTCCAAGGGGCTGGAGCTGCTGGTGCTGAAAGGAAAAGCCTCCCCAGGTGAGAGGGTCCTGGGTGGGCACAGCCGAGGTCATAAGATCAAGGAAGACAAGGAGCTGCTGGAGAGGGTCCAGCAGAGGCCATAGAGATGATTTGGGGTCTGGAGCATCTCTGTAATGAGGAGAGACTGGGGAAGCTGGGCCTGGTCAGTGTGGAGAAGGGAAGGCTGGAGGGAATCTCATCAATCCATACAAACATCTCCAAGGGGTGTCAGAGGATGGTACCAGGCTCTATTCAGTGGTGCCCAGTGACAAGGTACAAGAAACTGAAACGCAACAAGTGTTTCAGCAACAACAAGTGTTTCAACAAAACAACAACACGAGGAAAAGCCTCTTTCCATGAGGATGGCAGAGCACTGGGACAGCTGCCCAGGGAGTTGTGGAATCTCCCTCAGTAGAGACATCCCAGACCCACCTGGACACCTTCCTGTGCCAGGTGACCCTGCCTTGAGGGGGGCTTGGAGTGGGTGATTTCCAGAGGGCACTTCCAACCCCATCCTTGAGATCTTCACCCCCTTCCCGACCATGTCCTGTACGTGTGGTGGGAGTGATGCTGTGCCCTGATGGTAACTGCAATTAACTGCAATTAACACTGCCTGTAAATGCCCCCGAGGTCAGGCAGGCCCTCACCAGCTCCTTGACTGCATTCCAGGGCCCTTAGCTGGCATTGCTCCATCTCTCCAAAGGTTTTCCTCATGTTTTCAGTACTAGTAAGTTCTGTGGAGGTAATTGGAACACAGAGAGGTGGTTTAAAGCACAGAAATCTGGGATGCACAGCATTAATCCTGAAATCCTGGCTGGCACAGAACAGCCTTTCAGGCAATGTCAGGCTGTGGTCATGGCCTGTATCAGCTGGGATGTTAATTTGGAAAACACTTAAAGGAATTGCTATGATTCCAGCACTGTTATCTTTGTTTGCATTAAAGCTCTTACTCCTGGGAAAATGTTGGGATAATTCAGTGGGAAAACAGGAGTGCTGTTGGCAGCCAACATAACAATGTTAACAGTATAATTTCCCCTAAAAGAATGCCAAGAGATCATGTTTGAGGCACTGTTTCCTCCCACACAAAGCAGTTTGGTGGCCACCTGTGGCCACCCTGAGCCTGCTGCCCACAGGTCCTGCCTCCCCAGACTTCCTGCCAGGAATGGCTCTGCTGCCTCCTACTTGGCCTGGAAACGTGGCATAAACCTGTGGCATTGTAACCTGGAAAAGGCTGGAACAAAAGTTCTGTTCCAGTTGTTAAAGACTGGTTTTGGTTAATTTTTGTAGCAGTGAACAGTGACAGCCATAGAATATCCTGAGTTGGAAGGGAAGCACAAGGATCAAGGAATCCAGATGTCCAGAGGTTTTCAGTAAAACTCACCGCCCTTTATCTGTTATCATTTCATTCCAGAGGTGAAGTTGGAAGCCAGAGCAGCTCTGAATCAAGCCCTGGAGATGAAGCGCCAAGGGAAGCGGGAGAAGGCCCACAAACTCTTCCTGTACGCCCTCAAAATGGACCCGGATTACGTGGATGCCCTGAACGAGTTTGGGATCTTTTCCGAGGAGGAAAAAGACATCCTCCAGGCCGACTATCTGTACTCCAAAGCTCTGACCATCTCCCCCCACAACGAGAAGGCTCTGAGCAACCGGGGCCGGACGCTGCCCTTGGTGGAGGAGATCGACCAGAGGTATTTCAGCATCATCGACAGCAAAGTCAAGAAGGTGATGGCCATTCCCAAAGGGAATTCCGCCCTGCGCCGGGTGATGGAGGAATCCTACTACCACCACATCTACCACACGGTGGCCATCGAGGGGAACACGCTGACGCTCTCCGAGATCCGGCACATCATCGAGACCAGGTACGCCGTTCCCGGGAAGAGCCTGGCAGAGCAGAACGAGGTGATCGGGATGCACGCGGCCCTCAAGTTCGTCAACACCACGCTGGTGTCGCGCATCGGCTCCGTCACCAGCAGGGACATCCTGGACATCCACCGGCGCGTGCTGGGCTACGCTGACCCCGTGGAGGCCGGGCGCTTCCGCGCCACGCAGGTCTTCGTGGGCCACCACATCCCGCCCCACCCGCAGGACGTGGAGAAGCAGATGGAGGAGTTTGTGCAGTGGCTGAACTCGGATGACGCCATGAGCCTGCACCCCGTGGAGTTCGCGGCGCTGGCGCACTACAAGCTGGTTTACATCCACCCCTTCGTGGACGGCAACGGCCGCACCTCGCGGCTGCTGATGAACCTGATCCTGATGCAGGCGGGGTATCCGCCCATCACCATCCGCAAGGAGCAGCGGGCTGAGTATTACCACGTGCTGGAGGTGGCCAACGAGGGGGATGTGCGGCCCTTCATCCGTTTCATCGCCAAGTGCACCGAGACCACGCTGGACATGCTGCTCATCGCCACCACCGAGTACTCCGTGGGCCTGCCCGAGGCGGGAGGCACCGCCGGCTGCAAACAAACCATCCCCGTCAAGACTTGAGGGTTTTGGGGCACTTGTGGCTTCACTGGCTCCTGGGAGAGCAGAACTGCAAGGTACTCAGTGTTCCTGCTGGGAAATGACTGGACAGGAGGTGTCAGTTGAGCGTTTTGTTTATTTAAAGTGTCTTACATTTGATTAAATTAATATAATTTATTTATATACGACGATGCCAAACGGAACTGGTGATGGTGGCTGTGCACTGGAAGGAGGTGGGGAGAGGTGTCAGAGGGCTCAAAAAGATGAACTAAAATTGAATTTCGCCTTAAAATTAAGCTTCGAGGAGCTGCTTCAATCACAACCCTTCACCCAGGCAGTCAGCTCTGCTGTCTGACCTCAGCAAAGTCTGAACTGAGTTGGTTTTGTGTTACTGTTCCCTGAAGGAACAGCACTGTCCCAGCTGTGTCCATCAGACACTTTGGTGTCAGTCACACAAGGAAGGAGGCTGAACTCCAGCCCAAAGGCATCTCTCCCCTCCCATTTCTGTTTCCATAGCACTTTGCATGTTTACTTTCAGCTGCCTTTCCTGGGGTGTTTTGTACTAACAGTGGGAAGAATTTCTCTTGGGATAGGAGTGAAACAAGAGGAGAAAAGCTCTGACTTACTTGAGGGGGAAAGACTCAGAAAACACCTCAGCCAACAGGAGCCCTGGGAAAGCACAACTGTCCTTAGACATTTCAGTGGAGGGGTTGGAAGGAACTTGTCTGCAGAACTGTGGGCAGAAAAGGTCATCAGGCAGAGCCAGGAGACACCAGCTGTGGCAGTTTGGGAAGAAAGTGTACAGGAAGTTTGCCAAAACCTTCAGTTTCTGTAGTCTAGGTATGGGAACTTCCACAATTAATCACTGGTGATGTCATTACTCTGATAAATGTATCAAGAATCACTGGAGGCCTCTGTGTGCTGCAGGGGCAGTGCAGTGCCTGGAGCTGCTCAGCAATTCAAAGAATCACTTTTTCCTTGGTTTTTAAGGGAAAAGTACCCACAGATCTCCCCAGCCCAAACCTGCCAGCTGTGTAACAGCATCATTGATCCCACCACCTCCAAGCTGACCAAACTTCCACTTAAAATCCCGGTTTAGAGCATTTAACCCCTTGACAAAAAGCTGTCCCAGGCTTAGTTTTCTTCCCTTTTAACTCTCTTACCTGGCAGGGAGTTAGGACATGTTTTAGAGAAGCAGAAAGCAGGATGAGACTGGGAATTCTCTGCACTGAGTGCTGCTGCCAGGGAAAGCAGACAGTAGAGGAGGAAAGGTGTCCTGTCCTTACAAAGCATGTTATTTTTGTAGTGCAACCTGAGTATAAATAATGCACTTTAGAGTTCGGGGCGGGGGGGAAAGAAAATGTTATTTTAGTAACAGATTAATAAACTATTTTAATATGAAAGTCTTGGTTTGGAAGAGGCTGTGTTCAGAACACTTAGCTGCAGGGAACTAAGTGGTTGTGGAAGAGGAAAGGCCATGGGACAGATCCTGGTTCCCTCAGCCACGTGACATCAGGAGCAGACTCATCATTTCAAAGTAAAGCCCAGTGAAATCAGCACAGAAAATAGTGTTTATTTGCAGCAGTGTTTGGGTGGTACAAGTGAACTCAGCACTGGGGTCCCCCCTCACATCCACCCCTCCAGGTGGTGACTTCCAGGGTAGTTGACAAGCAGGAATGTTTCTATCCAAGATCACACCACTGTTTGAGAGTCTGAGGTGATGACTGAAGTGATTTCAGGATATTCAGAGCAGATGGAATGAGCTGCTTCAAGGCCTGAGGGACACTGAGCACACCTGAGAGGTGAGGTACATCACTATCACCCAGCTGCCAGAGGACAGGTGCAGTTCCAACACCCACATTTAAACAAAAGCAACAGTATTTATAGAAAACCTTTGAGAACTTGAGTTTAATAAACCAAGAAACATCAGCTTGCACTTCACAGTTGTACAAAACCATACAGAAACCACCTGCAAAAAGACATGAGCTAGCTAGGAAAAACAACCAAAAACCTGGTCCTCAACAACAGCATGTCCAGCTTCATGGGAAACAAAAATTACCACCTAGAGATCAGCTCCTGCCACTTAAAAATAATCATCTCAATGTCCTTTACAAATACACCATATAAAAAACAGCTCAACTGGAACAGAACAGGAACTGGATACATATCTATGTATATCTGTGTATCTACATATACACACATATGTATAGAAACTCTCCCAATACTAAAAGAGGCCATTGTGGTGAAGTTGGAGCATCTGCTGTTGGATTCTGCATGGAAGGAGATGACAGTCCCTGCGTGCGTGGGTTTGGGTGGAGAATGGGGCTGTTGGCAGAGAGAATGTCTGCAATCCCAATCTGAGCTGACCAGTGGAGCTTGCTGAGGTCCTCCCATTGCATCTCATTCGTTAATGAAAGAGAAAATAGTTGGAAAGTACTCCAAAAAAACTCCATGTGGCATCCAAGCTGTGCAGGAAATGTTTCCCCCCTCGTTACCCTCAATATGAGGAATCGCATAACGCCATTTCACCAGAACAAAAGCGTTAACTCTTTGCTCTTAGAGGAAAAAAAAACACAAAAAAACAAAACCAAAACCACCTGGATTTGTGCCATCCTCCACTGATCCCGAGGAATGCAGCAGTCCAGTATTTACACGGGATTGGGACGGGCGTTCTCTCCTTGCAAAGCTTAAGGACACAACATGGCTTCCAGAAAGGCATTTCACATTGGACCAGACCTGCTGAGTGCAGACTCCTCGCTCACTTTTTCAGGAGCATCTTGGCAAAATCAGCATTGGACATTTTTTTAGGCTCTGCAGGGGGGTCAGAGGACGTTGCTGGTGAGTTCTGGACCATCCCATTCTCAGCCTTGGCCACGGGGTTGCTCTGACGTTGCAGCGCCCGGGGCATCATGGAGAGCTGTGTCCTTCCCTTCCCTCGCCTGGATGGGGAAAAAATTCCCATGGAAAAACACTCATTTTAGCTTGGGAAACAACAAGGATTTGTCTGCTGTGAGGAATCCTCATTTCAATATTATTCCTGTCACTTGTTTCAGGGATAAAGCTTTCCATGGGGCTGTCTTTGAAGCATCCCTGAGTTCTGGCAGACAATAAATGCCCCCCCAGTCCCCAGGATGGAAGCTCTGTTTATCCACAGGGGCTCATCCAATACAGGAACACTCTGAAAGCTGAAGGAACAGCCTTAATGCTCACTAGGAACAATGGCTGCTTCTTCAGAGGGAGAGGATGTGGAGGTTATTAGGGATCAGGTGCCAGCATCAGATCCAAGGGGATGGCCAATGCCTGATACTCTCATCACTACTGAGCTGATTCTGTTGATTAAGAGTTAAAAATCTGCTTTTCCTCATCAATCCAACAACCCATTTTTTAAATGGTTAAGCACCTTTTAAATGTTCTTTCAGAGTCACAGAATCCTACAGTGGTTTGGGTTGGAAGGGGCTTTGAAGATCATCCAGTTCCACCTCCTGTCATGGCCAGGGACACCTCCCACTAGCCCAGGGTGCTCCAAGCCCCATCCAACCCAGCCTTGGACACCTCCAGGGATCCACAGCTTCTCTGGGCCACCTGTGCCAGGTCCTCCCCACCCTGCCAGGGAAGGACTCCTTCCCAATATCCCACCTAACCCTGCCCTCCCCTTTGCCCACATAAAAAGTCCCTCTCCTTCTTTTTTCCAAGATAAGATTCCTAAAGTTTAGGACATAAAGAAACACAGCATTTCCTTCCCAGGCAGTACCAGGGCATCCCTCCCTCCTTCCCTCAAGCTCTCCCTCACTCACGCTCCATAAATCTGCCGTGGTGCCAGGGACTGGGCCAGGGAGGCCCTGCCAGCCTCGGGCCTGCCCGGAAGCTTCCGGAGCGGGGGGTTGCTGATCATCACCTTGATGACGTGGTCCTTCACTGTCAGTCCATCCATCTTCAGCACAGCCTGGGAGGCCTGGGCTTCGTTCTCATATTCCACATAAGCCAGGCCCTAAAAAGAAGGGGTAGAAAGATCCTATGTTAGGTTTTAGTGCTTCTGTAACAGCTGATAAGGGATTCATAAGGAAGGAAATGAAAGAAGCTCAGTCACAGTTTCTTTAGCTAAAAAAAAAAAGTTTCTATTTAGCAACTTTATTTGTCTCTCACTTCTGAGGCCCTTCATGGGTGGAAAAAGTGTGAAAAAAAAAAACCCAGAACCACCCCAAAACTTGTATTTTTACTAATATTAAAGTAAATATAATGAAGCAGCACAGCAGGCTCCCACAGAGAAGGGCATCACCTCTCCCTGCTGTTCCTCTTTTAAATGACATTCAAAGCCTTAAGCTGCATTTTTGGATTATCCAGTTTCACAGGAGAGGCATTAGCTTTTACATAACCTCCCCAAAATACACTGACTTGTGGTTTACACACAATCCAAGCTCAAACTAAGCTCAGAACAAGACTTGGGGTTCCCAAGAGCACTCATTACAAGGTGTGCACACAACAGGAACTGCACCTGAGGTGGTGCAAAGGACAAGAAAATTCAATTTAAATCCATGTCCACAATTCCCAGGATGTCCCCTGTGGACAGGACCCACCACACAGACACAGCCCAGGTGTCAGGTAGAGTTTTGGCAGAGCAGCAACTGGTTCAGAATCCCTTATTTAACAAGGAGTCATTTATTCCAGGATGGAAATAACGAGCCCATGTCAGAGAGGGGGGCTCATTTCTCACTGGTAAATCCCTTCCTGCAGCAGATGTTCAGAACAAAAGCCTCAGGAAACTGAAGAAATGAGGATGGGAATTGGTTGCACCAGGCAAACCCCATCTAGCCAGTTATTTAAATCCAATCCTTCACAGATTTGCCTGTTTTTACTATACTCAAGAGTGCTGTCAACATTTCCTCCTCCATCCCATTTTCCTTGTGCAATTTAAGAAGTGTTTTGGAAAAATTCCTCTTGGTTGCCTGCACAAAGGCACACTGGGCTGTATAAATCCAAGCTTTCCCACAAGTTTTAGTGCAAAACCACACTGACAACTTGATAAACCCAACTTTTTGCCTCCAGACTTCACGAACAGCTTCTTTTTGAAGGGTTTCCTAAAACCAGGAGTGTGTTAGGGATGCCTACCTTGGGTTTTCCAGCTCTATTGGTGACCAGCCGAATGTCCTTCACATTCCCATGGGCTTTACAAACCTCCTCCAACTCTTCCTTAGTGCAGGAAAATGGCAAACCAGATATAAAGAGTTTATGTTTCTCCAGGGTAGTGCTGTACCTGAACACCTGGAGCAACAAAAAGGATGCTGCTTCACAAACCAGCCAGAAACTCCAAGGATTTTCATCTCATATCCCAAAAGTACTTCCTGCTTGTGGGATCCAAAACTGCCTCAAAGCCCTGAGTAGTGTTTTTGGAAGATATTTGCATATAAACACAAAGATACATCAAGGACTTGCTAAATATCCCTACCCTTCACAATGAGACAGAGACTGATAATCACAGAATATCCTGAGCTGGAAGAGATCCAGAAGGATCAGAGCCCAATTCCTATAATAATATATTTATAATCCTGTCTTCTTGCTCAGCTGTCACTATGAGAACACTGAATTTCTCTGTGCAGGAACTCCAGAATGCAGAAATCCACTGATTACACAACTGAGCTCTGGTACAAAGCATCCCCAGCCAGGGGGTTGGGGAACAAATGCTGGAGAGACTCAACCAACAAAGCTCTTCACAGGCTGAACTTGGGTAGGTCCCACCATTAAACTGCTCAGATCAGCAGATTTCTGCAAATCTTGAGTAAATGATATCAATCCTGGTGCCTCCAAAGTAAAAGAAGATCCAAGAAGTCCCAAAAATCAGTTTAAAGCAGCACAACATGAACTGATTGGATGTGAGCACCCTGCACACAAGGTACTCCTACAAACTCCCCTCCCCAGACCCCACTGTCCAACAGGAACCAACAAAACTTTACCTTAAAGTCAGGATTCTTGTTCTTGTCAACACATGGAGACACAAACATGGGCCTGCCCTCCACAGCTGTGCGATCCAAGGCCAGGGCCTGCCGAGCAGCCTCCTCCTCCCTGAACTGCACGTAGCAGTACCCCCGGAAGGTGCCCTTGTTGTTGAACACTGCTCGGATCTCCACCACCTCCCCACAGCTCCCAAAGAGCTCCCTCAGCTTGGCTTCAGGCTCTGCCATGGTGTAGGAGAGGTTGCTGACAAACACGGTGACTTTATCCTTGCTGCTGTCGTGGAAAACCTTGGGGATGTCCTTGCGGCTGGTGGATGCCTTTTCCTTTGGGATTGTTGGGCCCTCTGGCTTTTCACTCCTCCCAAAGAGCCCGGCCTCCACTTCCATGTCCTCTTCAGGGAGCACTCCATCGCCCTCTCCCCTGTGCCTCTTGCTGGGCAGCTCTGGTTGATGGGATTGAAAGCCTTGTTAGAAAAAATGACCCCATTCCCTTCCCTACTGAAACTCCTCTGCCCTCCATTCCCACTGCAGAGCTTGGCAATTGCACATGGAACCACAAATACAGTGACACGTCTTAAAGACACCAAATAAAAACCTCCCTCAAGCTTTTAAAGAACAAATAACAAAAGATTATTGCACCAAGACAGCTTTAGATGAAAGCAACTGGAATATTTGTTCCTTTTTTCAGCCAGTCACAACTGACAGTTGCTGATTCATTTTCTTTTCCTTTGTCTAATGGTTCTTTTTTTAAAAAAAAATAAATCTAAAAGCTCACAAAACTCCCAAGGGCAACAACCTATTAAAATCTTCTGTTCCCACCTTCCAAGTGGCTGCTACAATCCTGAATAACCCAATTTAGACACATGCCTCGGCATCATAGGATGAGTCAGAAAAATGACTTTAAACGAAAATTAAGGAGGGGAAAAAAATTTAAAAAAAATCACAATATCCCTCCAAAATAAGAAACCCCAAGAAAACTCTTGAAGTTCTTAAAAACCTGTTTTTCTCTTGGTATAAAACCATTTAACCTTGTTTGCATTTCACTCCCACTCTGCAAACTTCCCAGGAGAAAGCAGCCCTGCAAAGACACCAGTGCTGGCAATTCCTCAGCTCCCTCTACTACAAGACATGCAATAAACCCGTTGCCAGAGGGCTGAAATTTTTATTTAATTTTATTTTTACCTTCTTCTTGTCCCCATTCACCTTCATCATCCTCATCTGCTTTGCGCTTGTCCCCAAGCCTGGTTTTTTTGGCCTTTTTGGAAGCTTTCTTCTCTGCCCGAGCCTGCTTCCTCTGCTCAGCTCTCTCCTCCTCCTGCTTTGCCAGAGCAGCTTCTTTCTCAGCAGCCTAAAACACAGAAGATTTATTTCTTTTTTTCCCCACTGGCTGCAGATTGCAGAGCATTTTCCAGAGCACTGAACCCAGAGGGTTTTCTCCTAATCACAGCACATCATTTAAAGCACATCCCAATTCTTTGCCCTCACAGCTTTCCTGGAGGGCACATCACTCCTGTGGCCATCCAAGGGGCAAAAGGAGAAGGATAAAAAGCAGCAAGAGGTTGTTAATCATAGTTTTTAAATAAAAATCAATGGCTCTAGGGCTTCAAGACATTTCAGGCTTATCTGGGGGAAGGCACATTAAAAACTTAACATTTAGAGAAGCATGGACTTAATTTAGGTGTATAAAATGCTTTGGAAGCTCACAGAAAGTTCTGACCTTTGCTCTTTGTTCATTCACTCGAGCCAATCTGTTCTCTGTTTTTTGAACAGCTGCATCCCAGTCTTCCAGTGTTCCTAAAGGATAAGTTTAAAAAAAAATTTTAAAAAAAAAAGTATTTTATTTAGCTTTCTCATAATTCAAAGATACAATTCTGGGAAAAATAAGAGTCACTGAGTTCATGGCACTTGCTGTTCATATTAAACATCACACATGCAAATTCTAATTCTAACAACTGGTCTGCAAGGTGAAAAAAAAAACCCAAGAGCCAAGCAGAGCAGAAACCTCTCACTTATAATGCAAGATGCCAAAAAGGCATGGAAAATTCCAGTCATTTCAGAAAAGCAAGGGAGAAGAGAGCTGTCTGTGGATTTGACAGCAGTGAGAAGAAAGTGAGACTTGAGAGGAGCACAAAACATGGGATCAAAAGCCTGTGCCTCACCTCTGCCGAACCAGGCTGGCTAAGAGGTGCAGCAATTAATTCCCTTCTGCCAGTCATTTAGTTCCCTTCTGTCAGCCAATTAATTACCTCCTGCCTCTCACTCCGTGACCTTCTGTCACTTAGTCACCCCCTGCCAGTGCCCAGGTACCTTCTATCCTCTCCAGGGTGAGCAGCACCTCGCAGACGTGCTCGGGGTAGTCGCTGGTGCACTGCACTGCTCGGTGCAGGGCCTTCCTGCAATGCTGGGTGTCCCCATGGGCCCTGCAGGGAGGGACAGGGCACTCAGGGACCAAACCACACAGAATTCCAGCTGTGCAAACATTCCCCCTCCTTCCCCAGCTGCTGCAACGTTTCTGGAACCAACAGCAGAGCTGCTCCAAAAACCTCAAAGATGTTTTGTAAACCCAAACAAAACACACTCGTTCTGCACTGTTTTCTCCCACAGGTGAGGAAATTAAAAATGAATTAACCAAGCTCTTACCTTTCCAGGTTGTAATACTCTAGCCACATGTTGGCATATTTGGCATTTCCTTTAGTCATGATGTTGTCCCAGAGCTCCCTGGCTTTCTGCATGTTGTTACACAAGCGGGCCTGGAATAGAGCATCCAAAATTTCCTTCAGGATGACTTGTTCAACACCATTAACCCCAAAAGAAGAGAAACCCCACAGATGCTGCAGACAGACCCAGCAAGATACATCTGAGCCTTACAGTGATCAAAATAAACACCTGACACAATCCTGCTACTGAATAATCCTTCCCTGCCCACATCTCCCATTAGTCTTGGCTCCAGCTCCCACATACATTTGATTTTGGTCATTATAAAAGAAATTAGAGAGTTGTTTCTGAATTCTTCCTTTTGTTGTTGATGAATGTACCTAATCACTTCTCAAACTGAGAGCTTGCTTTGTGTTAAGAAGGGGAGCAGGGGAAAAAGGAAAATGGGTTGGGAAATTATTACATTCCACAGCAGGAATGTTAAAACATTTTATTTTAAATCCATTTTATCAGGTTCAGCAATTTAAATACAGCAGAGAGAATCATCACCTCAACTCTTGCCCAGTTCTGCATGATGGTGCAGGATGGATCTCCACTTTCACTGAACCCTAGGAAGAAAAACAAGGGCTGTTTGTTGTACTTGGCTCTTGGAAATGAGGTGTTCATTAAACAGTTCCCTCATGGAGATAAAATTTTTATTTGCAGCTTTCTGAAATGTTCAAGATTCTTGAAGACAAACATTGTGTGGAGAACTGGCCTTATGAAAATGATTTTGAAGAGGAGAAAACAAAACTTTGGATGATTTCACTTACTTTCTTCTACTTCTTGTTTCAAGTACTCCACAGCTCGTGCAAACGCAGAGCGCAGCTCCTCCAGCTCCTTACTGGAGTCTGCAGGAAAAAAAAGAAAGAACAGCCTTAAATAATAATTTTGTTTTCATTTCCCACCCAGTAAAACCTTCTCCTTAACAAGCACAATGATTTTATTGGGTAGCAAGGGGAAACTGTATTTATTACTTCTTATTGTTGTTATTACTGCTTAAATTTATGACTTTATTACGAGTAAAACTCACTACATGAATAATTTTAATAATCAGATATCAAAAATACAAGGTAGGACATTTGTGCAATAGCAAACCAACCAAATTCTTATTTTTATAGACATTAACTGGCCAGAAAGTAATTTTTGTGATAGATGAAAATGCTGTTTTTTTTTTTTTTTTTAAATAATATCCAAGAAGTATAAAGAAAAAAGCTTAGCTATTTATTCTGTATTTATCATACAGACCTTGTGTAAAATCCACCCTTCTCCTCAGGTAATCCAGGTAGGCCTGCCAGATCTCTACATAGTCTGTTGCCTGAATAAAACCTGCATTCAGAGCTTTTTCAAATATTTCTGAAAACAAAAAGGGGAAAAAAATAACTACTTTCCATATACTGTCAAAATTAGGAAGTTGCAGTGATAGCACAAAGAAATATCTACACAAACACCACTGGTTTTCTAGGGAAGAGAGGAAAAAGTCCTACACAGTAAACTGGTTTAGGAAGTGAATTCCAAGGCAGCTGGATTCAGGAATGTTCATTCCAAGCTGTTCATGGCTTGCTTAGGGTGAAGCTGCTCAACCAAAGCAGCTTTGCCCTTGCAGCACCTGCTGCCCGTGGCAGCAGCAGGGTGAGAACAGATCCTGCCAGTCCCACTTGTCCCAGGCTGTTTGGAGTGCAGAGAGCAGCTCTGAGCTGTATTTCCTGGTTCTTTCCTTACCAGAAATGATGCTGTGCTCCACCCTGTGCCTCTCCATGGCCAGCAGGTACCTGATCCACAGCCCAACAGTCCAGGGGCAGTTCCTGACAGCGCGGTCGTGAGCAGATAAAACCAATTCCTTCACCTTCAGCTGCCTGTCCTGAAAGAATCACACAAGAAAAAGGAAGCTCCTCTCAGCCAGAAAGGCCACCTGAGCCAAATTCCAGCTTATAAAGAGCCAACACCTAAAAACCTTTCACCTAAGAAGCACTTTCATCTTGTATTTGACAAGCACAATGGGTATTTTAAATTCTATATTCCTAAAAACACAGTGAACACCTTCCAGTGAGGAAGAACATGCTCAGGAGAGAACTACCAGGCCAGTGAGGTGTTTTCTGCCAAAGAAATAAATATAAAGGCACTGAGTGAATTCCCAACTGTTCCTAGAACGTCAAGGATACAAAGAGGGAGCACACTCAGCCTGTTTGTGCAGGTGTTGTTCCACCTGCAACCTGCTGTGTCCAGCTGGGAAGAGAAAGAGATGATGGAGCAACTGAGCCTGGAAAAGCTCCTGCAGGGAGTCACCCTGATCCCTTAATCCAGCCACCTTCTGTCCTGCCTCTGGAGCTCAGCATCAGCTTCAAACTGCACTAATGAACCCCCCTGGAAACAGGGGCTGAACATCTGGGTTTGCTGCAGTGCCCACACCCTGTAATTCTGCAGAGAGAAGTGAGAAATGCTCACTTGAGCAATAAACACATCCCTGAAAACAGGAGGAAACCAAAGGTGAGGTGAAAATCAGTTTCTGGGAGATTTATAGACTAAAGGACAGGACTGAGGTAGAACTTACTGGCTGTTTGTCAGCAACTGAGATTAAAAAAAAACAAAAAAAACCCCCAAAAGTAAAGGCAGGAAAATAAATCTGCAAACATTCACAAGTTTATTTCCTTACCAAATACTGGTTGTAGCGTGCCCAGAGATCTGGGACAAGGCAGTTCTCAGCCAAAGCTCTCTCATAGATCAACTGAATCCGAGCTGGGTCACCTGCTTTCATTTCAAAATCAATGTAAGCTTGGTATTCTGCCAGCTTTGGGGTTTCAGCACCCAGCTGGAAAACAACCAGGGAGACACAACATCAAACTCTTCAACAAAGCAACACTCCAACACTTCAGCTGTTCCTCAGAGCAGGTCTTGTGCAAAATTTCATACAAGGAATTTGTCCCTGTATCAGCAGCTGTTGATTTTAATACACCTCTGAATGGGTCTGAAATCAGGCAGATCCTGGTTTTATTCCCCTTAGCCCCATACTGGAGAACACACCCAGAGTCCTCATGTGCACCTCAGGGTGGCCTGGCACACTCCAAGCACTCCACAACATTCAGCATTCCCAGGATATAATTGTCAAAATTCTCACTGCTGACAAAGACCCCCAGCTGGGGAGTAGGAAAATAATAAATTAACAAATTTGGGAAAAAAAAAAATCACCCCAAAGCAATTCCCTTAGTTTTAAAGGAAGGTGTAAATGCCAGCATTACCAGTGCCTCCTCGTAGGGTTTACACTTCTCCAGCTGCTGTAGAGCTTTTTTGTAGTTCTTTATTGTTGTTTCTGGAATGGGCTCTTCTGACCACTCCTCATATTCAGCATAGGAAGCCTCCATGTCTATTAAAACATGAAATCCCATCAATAAGGCACTCATGAAACTAAAAACTTGTATTTCAACCTCTGTTTCATTCTGAGACAAATTCCTCTTTTTATTTATATAATATTTATAACTTGTTTTATAA
>VYXG01002342.1:0-27852 GCA_013397235.1 Lanius ludovicianus
CGGGTACCAGCCCCGGCACCCTCCGGGCAGCCGCTCCCCCCTCCGCCTTCCTAAGGGGGTGCAGGGGGCTGAAGGAGAGGGAGAAGCGCAGGGGCTGCAGCCCTTCGCCTCGCATCCCTCCGGCTGGCTGTGGATTTTAAAACAATAAAATCCAGCTCTGGCTCTCGCGGGTGCCCCCCGCTCCCCCCCTCCGCCACGCCGCAGCCGCCCGTGGAAATCGCACGCCCCACGTCTGCAGTGAGGCAGGCAGACTGCCTGGCTCATGCCCGTGATGACTTTAGAGCTGACAATCTCCTCTCCTCGACCCCCCCTTCCCCTCCACACCCACCCCTGCGCTCAGTGGCAGCACTGCTGCCTCTCGCTCCAGACTATATTTGCAATATGTGCTAATTTACCAGCTATATGCCCTTGGATTTTAAAATGAACTCATCAGTCAATGTTTCTAGGACCGATGCTCCCTCTCTCCCTCACACACACCCTCCACTGCAGACATGTTACTCATTCTCCAAGCATTTCCTCCCCGAATGTCCGTCAGACGCATATACACTTCATTGATCAAACCAAATCCCCTGATAACAATAAATAATAATACAGACAGTTAACATCAGCGGGGAGTGGAGCGGGGGGGCGCGGGGGGAGAGACAAAGATGACGACTAAATCTGCATTGTGCTTTAGGAGCCTGAGCCCTGCCTTGCCCAGAGATGCTCCGCACAATGCGGGGCACAGGTAGCCCCAAAACCGAGCTCACACCTCGTCCTGGGGCCTTCCCCAGCGCCCCCCACCCCACCCCGTTTGCCCAAACACTGGGAATTGGTGATGCCTGATACCTGAATCCGCTCAGGCGTCAAAAGGTGTTTGTAGGAACAGGAGGTGGTTCTGCCTATGGAGGAGAGGAAGCACCTCACGCAAAATACAGCAATAAATCCAAGCGGTTTCTTTGTTACGCTGAGCACTGCACGGACGCTCAGGAATTAAAGGTATCCGGGCATCCAAAGACACAAGGATTTCCAGAAACACCTTCTCAGCTCCCCCTGAAATCTGTTTCCTTTGTATTGAGCAATGCAAGAACCCAGGTTGGGAAGATGGGTTGTTAAAAATCCCTCTCCCGCATGTGCCGGGTATTTCAAGGGCTTTAGGGCTGCCGGGGCTTCATTTCCCAGTTTTGTGGGGCTGAAACAGGGGAGGCAGGAGACTGGGATTGCCCCTCGGGATTTTGGCTAGTTAGACATCTTGTGTGGGTCTGGCAAAGAGAAAGTGGCTGCAGTGTGAGTGTTCGGGAAGTTGGGGAGGGTGGGGCTATCTAGAAATCTTTGACTCACTGGGGTAACTCCCTGAGCACAGGAATCAAATTATTGCTCCAAGCAAACTGCATTTTATGAGCAGCAGCCTCGGAATGAAATTCTGCATGCGCACAGAGCTGGAGACAGCTAAAATAAACGCATGGAAATAAATATACGATCCATAATTAAATTATTGGGTGCAATGCAGAAGTCCCTGGGTGATGGAAGAGGTGGGATTATGCAGCAAAGTCATTCTGGGAATCCACGGATACAAATTTTCTTATTTATACCGGCATAATCCTGATTGGCATCAGCCTAGATGGGGGAAGAATCAGACCCTGTGTACTGAAGGATCTAATCTTTGGGAAAAGGAGACTGGATTAGTGACTGTATCTGTCAACCATCCTTTCACTCTCTTTGGAGCCCCTCACCACCACTGCAAGATTTCACCCTCACACAGAACATTCCACATCCATTGTCTCCTTATCTTCCTTCCCAGTAAAAAATGTTTGATTTTTTTTTTTCCCAAAGTTTTGTAGCAAACACATAATTTCTTTACACACTTTAGCCAAGCCTTTGGAGGATACTTATTTCAAGCAGTTAACACCTGACCCCAATTTTTGTGGGTAATTAGTGAGCTAGATAACCACACAAAGTGGGTAATTATTTAGTACCCAAGGGTACTGTACAAGAGGGTAGAGGCTGGCGGTGTTAACAAAAGCACATCCCTAATTATTGTATCCATACTGATGTTTTAAGAACAGTTACTTCCACCTAATGATCCATGATAAATCAGTAAACTCTTCTGCTTCCTTAGCATGGCACAACCAAGGGCAGGATGGGAGGGCAAAGCCAATGCAAGCCACAACTTCAATTTGGGCAGAAGTGAGAGGCATCCCCTTGGAGAAGGCAGCGAGGCTGGAAGTGCCTGATCACCAACCCTCCCAGCCAACAGGTGGGCTGGGAAGGCAGGAAAAGCTGTGTAGGAAGTTTGTAGGGAGTGCCTCAGGGTCTGCTTCTTGCTGAGGCAATGTGGCCGTGCTGATGGATCCTCGTGTACAACAACCACCTCCATCGTGTTCTAACCAAGCTCTGTCTTGCTCCTGGGAAATTGCTTTAAAGCTCTACAAATGAGGTGTTTTGTGTTTGGGGAAGGTCAGAAATGCCAGGGAGTTGCAGTGGGTGGGTGGGTGGGGGGGAAGTCACATTTGATGAGTTTCAATTATCTGTCACCACCAATATTTATGTTGCCACAACCACATTTCTCCCACGGAAAAAACATTGCATCCTCAGGAGGACTGTCCTCAACTTTGAGAAGGAAGAAATGGGAACTATATTGAAATAGAAGCTAAATAAGATTCAGCTGTTAAATCCACACAAATATCCCCAAGGCAGGTGTCAGAGGACGGTGCCAGACTGGTTTTGGTGACAGGACAAGGAGCAATGGCCAGAAAGTAAAACCCAACAAGTTCCACCTCAGCCTGAGCAAGAACTTTTTCCCATGAGGGTGGCAGAGCCCTGGGGCAGCTGCCCGAGGAGGGTGTGGATTCTCCCTGTCCGGAGCCATCCCAAGCCCACCTGGCCGTGTCCCTGTGTCACCTGCTCCAGGTGTCCCTGCCTGGGCAGGGGGGTTGGGCTGGGTGATCCCCAGAGCTCCCTTCCCACCCCAACTGCTCTGGAGCTCCGTGAGAAAAAAAACTGGTTTTAATCAGCAGCGCCTGTGATAAAGAAGTGTTTGGTGGGAGCAGCTCCATGAGCTGGAGCACAACAGCCCCCAGCCCCTGAGCACTGCCTGAGCACTCCACACTCACTCAGGGACATCCTCCAACCAAGGCTCACAGGAAAAGCACTTTCTTCTTTTCTCTGCTTCTATGAATCCCCACCGGCATCCGGACACTTCATTTACTGGAGCCCAGCAACCCTCTTTTGCAAAGACTCAAATTCCAAAATGTTAAGGGCCTTCTGGCTGGCAAGAATGAAAAAAAAAATAAAATAGAGGTATCATTCTATTTGATCTGATCCCAGCTTTGTATTTAACTCAACTTGCTGCCCTGGGCCAGGCACTACACAAAAAACCCACAACTGGCAGCATCACCTGGCCCTGTGACCAGCAGGAATTCAAAATTTAAACAGAGAAAGTTTGAGGGGTTTCCACAACTTCTCATGTTTCTCTATTGTTCTGTGGTCTGCTGGGTTTGGGGTTGTTTTTTGGGTTTTTTTTTCAGTGAAATAACCACAACTGAAAGAGGCCTGAAAATTGTTCTCATATTTAAAAAGAGGCCAAGTCTCTGCAGTCCATTTATAAATAAATATAAATAAAATTGGTATCCCCTCCACTAATCCTCTCAGGGACAGGGTTTGCAGGAAACTCTTGCAGAAATGGAGTGAAAGAAAGTTTGCAGAGAGAAGCTGGAAAACAGAAAGGAAGAATGAATTTAATCATGGAGACAGGATCAAAGGAAGGAGAGACCTTGCTAGGTGCACAGCTCCAACAGAAAGTAGAGTGAATACAAACTACTGCATTTTTTTTTCCTCAGATCAATTGGAATTAGCAATTCAAAGGGGAAGACACAGCAGAAGAGATGTTCAGCCAGGGAGGAAGCTTTAGGGATTTCAGCATTAACTATAAATCCTTGAGGCCTTTTTGAGACAAGTCAATAACTTCACTCTGGGCAAAGTGCACAGAGATCATTTAGGAAATATCTTTAAAATAATGGTTGCAGCTCAGCTGTAAGGACAGCCTATATGAGAGTAGTTTCCAAATTAATAAAATGTCTTTAGGGGAATAAAAAGCATTCACTGAAAGAAATTAAGGATTCAAATGATGTGAGGAAAGGTAAAATCCAGAGTGTGGGGCACAGCCATGGAAAGCAAAACTGGGATAATGATCTGGACATTTCCAGGACGGTGCTCTTGACAACAAAAAACTTCTGATTTGAACCTCACTGGTCTGCAGACCAGTTCCACACCAAATCACTGATAAAATCAATATTGTTAAAAAATCCAGAACCATCAGGATAACACTTACCATGTCCCTGGAGATTTGTGAGTCCTCGGAAGAAGCTTCTGTGTCCAGATTGCTCACCCTCATCTGATGCCCTGATTCAACAGAGAGGGCAGAGTGTGGTTCAAAATCGTGTCAGTCTCACTTCACCACCACCAAACCCTTTTCAACCAGCAGCTTTCCCCTCCAAACCAACAGCTATTGCCTCCTCCAAGCACTAAAAGGGGTGGTTGGATTTTTCCACCACCCCTCAGTTCTGCCAACATGTTCTCCTTGAGCTCCAGCTCCACCCATGCCTGGAAAATGGGGAACAGTTGAAATAATAAAGGTGATAAAGCCTTAAAGTGATTGGATCCCAAGGTGAGTAAGGCAAGGGAAAAAAGGAAAATGAGGCAGTAGGGAAGGCCCTGGGACTCTGCACTTACTGAAACCCAGGAGAGGGGAAAAGGGAAGAATTCAACCAAGGGTCAGTCAACGTCACGGAGGAATTGGGAGAGAAAGGTTGCAAAGACTGATTTGTCCAAAATCAGAGAAGTGGGAACACTGTACCCAGAATTTGTGTTTTGTCTGTGGGGAATTACCAACCTGCCCTGATCCCCAGATCTCCTAAAAGAAAATGGATTTAACCAAAATAAAACTCAAGGGGAAACTCAAAGTTATGTGGATGAAGCCCCACGAAGAATTTTTACACCGCTCTGGCATGATTTGCCAATTCCATCTCACCTAAAGCACCCAAACCCCTCAGATTTCATGTGGGTTCAGGACCACCAAAAGTTTAAGGGATCTCTCCTCAGGGGAGACTCCAGGATGCTGAGATTTTTAGGTGTCAAAGAAATCAAAGGTCTGGGCTCTCCAGGTGGGAAATTCTGCCCTCGGTGGATGCAGAGCTCGTGTCCTGCCACTCCACTGGCACTGGGAGGGGATTAAAAACCAGGGAGCCACGTCTGGAGAGGGATGTGACAGACAGAATGAATGTCAGGACTTAGGCTGGGCCCAGCAGACACTGCTCAGTGTCTGTGTGCCAGAAATAGCAGCAGGAGGCAGGCACAGCTCCCGGTGCCCCTCTGCACTCCTGCATCGCTTCACTGCAGGCTCTGCTCCACCCTAAACCCACAGCTCCTCCTGGCTATGATGCAAAAAGACACAGTTAGCACTTGCAGGAGATGCAACATGGAGAAAACAGGCAGAAAAATCTGAATTTCAGCTTATTTACTAGGATAATAAATCACGTTACTTAGGATTTTTAATGTGCTGCAACAACGTTCCTGACTCGATTGCCTAGAAGTAGTTTTGGATGATAAATGTTATCAGTGCTGACTCTGCAAAGCTGAAAAAGGTGTCAGCACAGAGACAGTCCCTCAGAAACATTCCTTCCCAGTGTGATCCTTGCAATTCCAGCAGGAGTGTCTCTGAACAGCTCACACAGGATCAGTTCCTCTGCCTTTGCAACTCTCCTGAGGAGGAACAAGCACCTTTATTTTATAGGTAGGGAGGAGAACCAAAGAGAAATAAGTGACTCATCCCAGACTCCACAGGGAGTCCACAGCAGAACTTCTAGGCCTGCACCAAGGGCTCAATAAAGAAAAATAAATAGTTTAGCTCTAAAAGGTAGAGGCTGGGCACAATAAAATGAGACAAGTCCCTTGAGCTGCACACAAACCAGGGACCAGATTAAAACGACAGCCTTAATTCACCAGGTGTCTCCAGGAAATCCAAACTCGTTTTTCCAACAGGAAACGCCAATTCCCAGAGGAACCCCTCCCAAACCCACCTTTCCCTGGGATAAGTCAGTCACAGCCCCTAATTCTCACTGTTAGACCCACATGGGTGGTCTCTGCTTCTTGCTGGAGCTGCTTGTCCACGCAGAGCCAACTGCAGCAGCAGCTCCCAAGCGATGATCTGATCACTTTCCTGCTTAATTGCCAGTTTTAATTACTCGCATGGCAACAGCAAAAAGTCAATCTGGCAATGGAAATCCATTCTTTGAACAACTTCTGCCTCTTCCCTCAGACACAAACTCCTGCTCCAGAAGCCATTCCTGATCAATCAGGGGCCCTCGTGGGAAAGCCACTGGATTTCATTTCCCTCAGCTGACAGCCCAAGCCCCTAAAAAACAAGGGCAAAAAACCTTTATTTTATCGGGGCAAGATGACACTGTTTTTCCCCTTGCCATTTTCCTTCAGGAAGATATATTAGCACTACATTTGCTCCTCCATGTGGTGGGATTTCTTAAATAAAAACGTATGTTCTATACGTCTGAGCTTGGAACCAGAGCTGCATTAGCCTGTTCACCATCCACGTTTGCTTCAGACTTGGCCAGCCACCTAGAAAACCTTCCAAGACCTCTCTGGCAGCCTCTTCCTCACAGTTCCAGGAAAACACGGAATATTCAAAGAATTTTAGGGCCTCCCGGCTTCGTTTGTCACCACTCTCCTTGCCCACTTAGAGCTAAATCACAGGCAAATTGCTCTAATGCCCTATTAAAGATTTAAAAATGGTCTTCTCCAGAGGAGGGTATCTGAGGACAAATCTCTGCTGATGTATAATGCAAGAGCCCCGTTCAGATGTGATGCAATGTGGCAGGAGGCAGGGAGGGAGCAGCTTTCCAGTCCTGGAGCTTCCCAAGGGAATTCTGTCCTGTTTGGGGCTTTTAAACCTCCCTCAGCTACCCAGGCGAAGGAGAGATTGGTCTTGTGCTCACTGTAATTCCAGAAATGACTTCAGGCTGACAGAAGGGAGGATCAGATGGGATTTTAGGAAGGAATTGTTCCCTGTCAGGGTGGGGAGGCCCTGGAATGGATTTCCCAGAGAAGCTGTGGCTGCCCCTGGATCCCTGGAAGTGTCCCAGGCCAGGCTGGACAGGGCTTGGAGCAGCCTGGGACAGTGGGAGGTGTCCCTGTGCACTCAGGGGGTGGGATGAGATGATTTGTAAGGTCCCTTGCAATCCAAACCATGCAGGGATTCTGAACCCATGGAGGTTTCAGACCTGTGGGATGCAAGAAGCAAACAGAAAGTGAATTTACAGCAGAACTCATCACTGCTGGGGCTCGAGGCAACGCTGCTGAAGACACCCTGAGTGCCACTGCCACAGCTCGTCTGTGAGCTGACCTAGGGACAGGGAGGGGACCAAAGGACATCCATTCCATAACCAAAATTCAGAGCAGGATCCACGGCAGTGGCAACTGGAAGCATTTCCTCTGCAACTTCACTCAGGAGCCAACTCCTTTTACAGAGGAAAATCCTGAGTGAACAAAGTCACTCCTGACCAAGAGCAAACACTGGCCCAGAAAAAGAGGCTTTAAATAATTTGGAGAGGTTTCTTCTTACAGAGAATAAAACGTCCCTGTGATTTCAGATGTCAAGCAGACTTCCTTGACTCCCAGCACTAATTTATGGATTAAACACTTAACCCTTCATTTGAGCATGGACTGAGAGTTCCCTGTTGCTGAGAGCTGAGTAATAAACTAAATATAAAAACTGATAGAATATTATAAATATTGTATTTAAACTATTATAAATTATCAACTCTGTTTTCTTATATTGTAAACTTATTGTGATATATTATAAATGTAAAAATAAATACAATATTGCTGACCAATGGATTGAATCTAGAGCCTCCAAACAGCTCTGATTGAGCAGCCTCACTACATCTTTACCAACGTGGAATGCACTGGACACTGATTGTATTTTTTCCATTAACACCCACCCTGCTTAACTCCTCATTCAATAATTATTCTCACATGCAAATGAAGGCAAGCACATGACTGAACAATCTCAGGGCTCTTAGAAAATAGATTCTTTTCCCACTTCAGCAGGGAAGGGCTCTCTCTAAAATTAGCTGTGGATCTGCAGCAGAGAGCAGTGGAGCCTTCCCTTCTTCCCTTCCAATTTCCTTCCTGTTTTCTCTTCTCTTCCTCGTTCTTTTTTTAAAATCCCATCCTCCACATCCCACAGGCTCCTTTGCAGGAAATGCAAAGCCAAGGGAAGCTGCCAGACTGCAAACACCCCTCCTGCGAGCCCCTCTGGGTGCCACGACTGCTGTTTGTTGTCAGAGGAGATGAGAGGCCACTTCAAACACAAGCAAAACAAACTTCTCACTAAAGCCACATCAGTGCCATTAATCCGGGAATGGGTTTGACCTGCTGTTTGCAGCAATTCCTTAAATCTCACTTAAGCTGAGGAACACAAAGGGGCTGCCTGCACTCGCCAGGGACTGTGTGACCCCAAATCTCCCACCACCCTGAGCTGCTGCAACCACAAATGTCCAGCCAGGATGGCCTGGCAGTGACCTCACACTGAAAAGGGGGTGGCAAAGCAGAGCCAGGTGTGCCCCTCACTGCTTCTGGAACATTTATTACTCCTGGGAATGCCAGCCTTCCAAAAAATGCATTTCTTGAGGAGGGAAAAGGCCACAGCCCGTGTTTAGGTGCAGATCTGTGGCCTGACCGACCTGGATGTCGTTCCTAGCCCTGCAGTGATGCTCTGCCTGGCCTTGGAGAAGTCACTCCCTCTGCTCTCCTTTCCACGGGGCAGGAATTACTCAGTGGCCCACAGGTCTGAGTAATCACCATTAATGCTGCAGCACTGCAGTTGTTCAGCCTGTGAGCCCAAGAGAAGGACAAACATCCATCAACCCCTCACTTTTATGGAGCCACACACGGACTGGGCCCCACTCTGGGCTTCCCCAACAGTGACAAGTGTCAGCAGCTTTGCACAGCCCAAATCTGCCCTTCCCACTGGATTTTCCCCACTCTTGAGTTGCTGCACTTCATCCCAAACCTCATGGAGCCTAAGCTCAGTCCCAAAGTCATTGCAATGAACGCCCATAATTCTGTGTATGGTTGTTAAAAACATAAGTATCTAATCTGTTCTAGACTTGCAAAGTTCCCACTAACTTCTAAAGCAATTAGGTTCCTTTTTTTAATTAAATGCTGGTGGAAAAAGAATTGCTTTATAAAACATTTGTCACTATTTAATTTACTACACATCTCCTTGCACTCACTCTGAGAGACTGAGAGATTTCCAGTCTCCCTCCTCATCCCTTCCTTTTCCTCAGAACATCCATTTGTTTTTTTCCTTTCTCATGGGAACGGTTCAGTGCATCCATTTCAGATTTCTCTCTGCTTGGGACCTGTTTGCTGGCACCTTTGTAGCCACTTTTTGTCCTCTAGGATTTGGTGGAACAGCTCCTGTGCCACCTGAGTGTCTTTGGACCCAAAAATTTCACTTTAGTGTCCAGAAGGGGTTTATCCACTCCCATTTTATAAGAGTAGCAAGGACTAAAATGTTAATAAAAACTAAAATTCATGGCTTGAGTTGGAAATCTACTGGATATAAGAAAAACAAGCAGCAAAGTTTGGTTGCCCATCAAGAATTCAATGATCCTTAAAAAGGGTCTGGAGTGGAGGTGATGGGAAGGAGGAGCCACTGCTTATAAGACAGAAGGAAGAATCTCAATTTCTTTCCATGTCTGCCCCAGAAACCTGATTCTTGAACTTATTTCACCAGGAAACAGGGCCATGACATTGCACAAAGAGGATAATTTCACCCTACAGCATGCACAGATTATTTGCTTGGGGAGAATACATTTTGTATTTTGAATGTATAAATCTAAATATATGCAAGTGGGACTGCCTGCAGCACCAGCAGAGTCAGGGCAGCCAGGAGTTTTGTCTTATTTAAAGAACAAAGAAAAAGAAAGTGGGAGGTGTATTCCCAAATATTTTGGATCTTCCTCTGCTATGGGAAATTTCCAGACACGAGATTTCTTTTCTGTTCCAGTTTGTTTTTATTGCTTAAACCCCGCTAGTCCAACACCACAATTCTGAGTTTGTCCCTGACTGAAGCCTGAGTGGACACAGAATTTATCCCAAAAACTCACACTGGAAATGCTGAACTGGGTTTTGCATCTAAATCCCCAAGGTGTGAAGAGGGAAAAGTGAGAATGAGAAGGAAAAAGTGGTTAAAAAAAGCGAGATGAGCGTGGCCATCTCTGCTTTGGCCTCAGACTGTTCATTTCCAAATATTGAGCTGCTCCACACCAGCTCAGCCTTTCACTGTCCAGTTGCACTGAGCACTGCAGTCGATGTCCCCAGCTCACTGGAAGGACCTCTGTGTCCATTATAGATTAAAATTTTATACTTTTAAACTCCAACACACGCACACAGAGAGCACTTCCCTGTGCTGGCATTCCCAAAGGCGTGAGGAGCAGCAGTGCTGAGCTCTGGGCTCTGAGTCTGGGCACCAAAATTGTCTTATTTTTAACTGTCTGAGCAGCTTTCAGGCAGAAGCAAGTTAGAATCCAGATTCATTTGTGCAGAACCCCATCATCATCATCACAATTTAGCTCCCAAGGTTGCTGTGCTTGGAATTCCAGTTATGACACGAATTCTATACATTTTCCACAGATTTAGAAATGGCATCAATAGAACACTTAGGGCCTTATTCATTTAACAATGAGTCATTCTGGCATTCCACTCTATCTCATCCCAGTTCTTACACAGCTTTCATGTATGAATTTGACTGTACTTAATGCATCTGATTGAGGAGGGTGGCAGCAGAGTTTCAGCTGGGTGTGGAAAGAGATGGAACTCACTGCTTAAAGAAAAAAAAAATAAAAAGAAGGGAAAAAAATCCCTCTGATGGTGAAAGTTTCATCTTCCACAAGCATCAGAGCCATGTGAGAACAGGGGAGCAAAAGAAAATCTGCCATGAGCATTACTGTGAGGGCTTTCTTGCTGCCCAGCAAGCCAGGAGAATAAAGTATTTCAGAATACAGCACTCGAGCAGCAATTCTGGGCAGATAATTTCAGTGGTGCTCTACAAGAGGCTTAAAAGCATCCTTTAATATGCACTTTACAACTGTGGCAAACTAATGATGGTGCAAGACCATGAAATATTTCCCAAATAATTTCCCTAATGACCTAAAGCTTTCAGATGGTCTGGTTGTATTTTGTGTGTGTGATTTAAATGAGGATTGAGTTGAAAATTGAGGATTAAGCCAGAGCAAGAGCTGTTGTCTGTCTCTCAGGAATGCACCTGTATTACAAACAGTGCAGAATGCCTACACAGCAAACATACAATGATTTTTTTGGTCAATACTGACTTAATCTAGGCAGAGCACATCAAAATATTGGGTTTTACCATTCTCTAGCAGCTGGAACACAAAGATTTTAGGGACACACTGGTTCCCAGCCAGCTGGAGTCTGAACTGTTGTCATTCAGTCCAGGTCAACTGGGATACTCTACAAACTGCTCTGAATTTTTTAACAGAGAGATCTCAGCACAAATAACTATTTTACCTTCTCTTTGTCCTTTCAGCCTCCTTTGTGACTGCTGGATACATGGCTGGGGTGTCTGGGTGCATGGCTGGGATTTCTGCAGCTCCTGCAAAGCTGGAGCAGAACACCCTTGGAAGTCACTGCTCTTCTATCAGGTCTGGTTGGGATTAGAAAAGAGTCTCAGAATTTGTTGGGAAGAAGGAAGACACAACAGAACCTGAGGCCAACGAGCTGTTCTTTCATTGGAAACCATTCCAAGATCTCATAATTCCTTGGATTTTTGCAGTTTTCTTCATTACACACACAAGCATCAATGCCCCTTTTCGGTCTTTATCCCTTCCAAGTCACAGTAAATTTGGAGTCCATCTCACCACAAGTGCTTGTGCTTTATCTCCCGAGCCCTCCCCGTGCCAAGAAAAGCCCAGTGCCCTCCACACCCGTGGTCCATGAGGGAGAGCAGGGATGGAAGCAGAGTGTGCCATCTCTCCATGAACTCCCTCACCAGGCTGTTTGTGGTCCCTCACGTTAAGGGACCCAAGGACAAAGTTCCCATTTCGCTATCGCAGGACAAACACTTTTCTGGGATGTTGTTTCTTTTTCATTTCACATCCAGTGGAAAACATTCCCTGAAAAGCAGTTGCTGTCTCCCTGGCTATCCACAGGCTGATCTGAGTAAAACCTGGGAATGGAAACCAAGGAAAACAGGACACTTTTGTGCCTTCACTGCTCAAGCTGAGGGAAACAAACCCAGCAATTAAAGGCACCGCTCGGGCCGAGCCACCTTCCTTTTTGCTTCCTCCTCTCCTCATTTACAGCTCCTGAGCTGTTCCTTTCCTCGTTGCTAAAGGTCCATAACTGTAACACTGCCACATTCTCCTGGAAATCTCCTTAAATGGCATATGATGGAAGCCATATGATAGGAGCTTAATTACACCGAGGGCATATGGAAGGCATATGACATCGGGACATATGGAAGGCATATGATAGAAGGGCATCCGAGGACATATGATGGGAGTCTAATTAATTGACAATACATTCCTCTCATCAGGGGGAGGGCTGGAATGCTGTTTTGTTCAGAGGAAAAATATGCACATTGAATTATGTTCACCACTGACCATTCTCCTTTTTAATTGCGATTCCTTGGGGTTTGGAGCGGGATAGATCTTCTCATTTACATCTCACAGCATTACATAAAGTTGTGTTTGACAGGATTATTATAAATAATCACTATTTTCAAACCTCCTGAAGTTTTCTTGTAGGTGTGCAGAGCAAATCTGAAATGTTACCACTAAAAAAAAATAAGAAAAATAGAAGAGCCTGTTCTTATTTGGGATTATTCACAAAGCTGCTCCTAGAGAAGTCCCAAACAGGTTAAAAATCCCAACCCTCATGGAAAAATAAAAAAAACTCTGCACTGGATGGGAATCAATGCAGCTGAAAATTTGCACTTCCATCTGTGAAAAGATTTATGGGGGGGAAATAAGGTAGTGCCTGGAACGTGCCAAAAAGATTCCTCATTTTTTAACTACCTGCATGTGTTTGGGGCATGTGCCTTCCTGAACACAGAGGCAGCGTTGTGTTATCCCAGATCCTTCCCTTGTCCCGAGGAGCTGCAGAGCTATAAACCATGGCAGTAATATCTGTAACCTCTTTGAAACCAAGATGGGATCAAATCCCACTAATCCACTCCTGGAATAACTCACAAGTGAGCCCTGAGTAACCCTCACAGCTTCTCGTTGTGTTCACTAAACAGGGATTTGCTGATATTCAAGTGTTTAAGGGCCTTTTTACCAGGAAAAAAGCATTTTTCTGGGTCATTCAGATACCCTGAAATATCATTATCATGTTCACACCTTTAGATTAACCCAATGAAATCAACCCAGTGCCTGCTCCTTATTTTTATTCACTAACTTAACAAGTTCACTAAGAGACAGAGAATCTTATTTCTGGGAACTCAGGAACCCTTGCCAGAATTACTCACAGACAGAGTGAAAAGATCTAAGTTCAGGTCCTGGGCCCTGACCAAGGGTTGTGGCCACCACCTTCACCTAGGGCCCCAGAGGACCTGAACTCTGAACGCTGCCAACATCAAAACGTTCACTTTTCTGTTCCAATTTAGGAGAGTTTCAAGGGTTTTTCAGGTCTCCAATATTCAGGCAAATAAAACCAGGATTTCAGGAGCAGTTGGGTAAATTGGGTGTTCCCAATTCCCTGCATTTTAGACGTGTAAAACACATCAGAAAAGGGGGGCTTTTTGGTGCCACAGCTTCTCCACAACGTTTGGGGTGTTCTGCAGCCCCTCCATGCAGACTGCTGGGAGGGAGAAGCAAACCAGCTCTGCTGGATGCCTCAACCTCTGAAACACCCAACTTTAATGTACAAAACCCCCTAAAAGTCCCCATTTTAGCTGAGTGTATTCCCCACTGGATATTCCCTAGGAACAGCTCCCTGAGGGCTCTGTAGATTTAGGTACTTTCACCAAAGTCCTCACAGGCTTTCTCTGGAAGCATCAGCCTTGTTTAACTCCCAGAGCAGAATTAACTGAGCCAAAGTCCAAGACTAATGGAAAGGGGAATCAATCCAGGAAATTTTTACCTTTGGAGACTTCTGATTGCTGACCATGAAGGCAAGAACACTGAGAGGCTGCCACGGTGCTTTCTGGGAATGTTAACACTGCGCTGCTCGAGGGCTGATGAAGGAAGACAAACATCACTGGCTTTGCTAAAAACTCAGTACCACAGCACCAACAAGCAGAAAAACGCTGATGAAAGGAACATTTCTACAATTCTAGAGAGGCAGAAGGAAATCAAAGGGTTTTCCAGCTTGTCTTACCTGCTCTTTCCTGTTCCACGTGTCCAGAGCAAAGAGTGCTGAGGATTTACGGTCGCTCCTCACGCCGGTGTGTGCAAGACCCAAGGAAAGCTAGGAGGTTGTACAGTTATCTCCCTTGGTGTAATTCTAAACTATACAACCTACTACCTCAACCTGGATGCATGCAGTCAAAAATTCATAATCTCAGGGGTTTCTAGTTACAAATAAAAANAAAATAAAAAAAAAAAGCCTCCAAATCCTCAGTGGGATAATTTAAAGGGAATAAACTGCTGGGGGAAAGACACCGACCCCAAATTCAGCTCCCCACAATGGAAATGTGAGCAGACACAAGAAGCCAGGGTTATTCCTGTGGGATTTGGACAAGATCACAAAGGTTTTCACACGAGGGGGAATTATTTCCCTGGCCAAAAGGATGGTGTTCCCCCTTCACAGCAGTTCAGAACATACACAGACATTTATATATATTTTTTTAAAGCATTTAGAGAAGGCTCAGGGTGAAATTTGTCCTGACATGTCTTTTCCTTTCTGAACACACCACTCTGACCTCGAACACGTGCCTTGGCTCCCGGATGTTTGAAGTCTGGCAAACACACCGAGAAGGGCTGCAAGCCCAAGACTGCAGGAGTGGGGTGGGGAGGAGAACTGCAGAAGGGGCAGAAAGCTTGAGGTGAATTTTACCCTTGCACCAAGGGCTCAAAGTAACCATTTTGGAAAAGCACCACCAAGCCTCCCAGAGCAGCCAGCCCTTCCCAAGTCACACGTTTTTAACGTGTTTTAACTCCCAGCCAAACCAGCAGGATGTTATCCTTGTGACTCACTCCCGGCACCCACCAAGGTATCACTTAAAGCAGCAGGCTGCCTGTTTGTTAGGGCTTTACAAACTGGGATCAGCAGCTCCAAACCCGCTGGTGGGGCTGGAGCAGGGCTGGGATGCTGCCCCTCAGGTGAATCCAGCCCCTGGCACAGCAGCTCCGTGCTGGAAGGGGATTACAGGGGAAACAAAGCCCAGCAATGAAAGCTGAGCTCTGCTGAGTGCACACGTTGCTCTGTTTTCCCAGGATAAAGCAGCTCTGCTGCTGATGGAAAAGGCACTGCCCTGCCTTTACCTCCCGAGTCTGGCAGGAAATAAGGGAGGAAGATGAGAAACAGCATCACTGTGCAGAACTCAGCCTGCAATGGCAGGAGAACACGCAGGAAAAAATGCCAAATAAACTTTCTGCAGTGTCTGAATGGCCGTGATGTTGATGGTATCCCAATTTCTACTGACTCCATATTCGGTAAAGTTTACTTTGACCAAAGAGTGGAAATCCAACGTATTTTAGTTAACAGCACAGAGCAGTCACTGTTAACTATCTCATTGTTAGAGCAGCGACTAAACCACAGCTCTGGCTAAAGAAACCACGGATTTCTGGCCCTGTACTTCAAGCAGGAGCTTTGTCTAAAAGCATCCTGGACCTGACTCCTTGATGCAACATCATCATTTCTGTGCACTGAACAGCTCTTGTGCGACATGAAATCCGATTATTTAGCTCGAGTGTCTCTGTGGAAGGCACTGAGCCTGAGTGCTGAGTTAGGCTGGTTTTGGAAAATCCCAAATCCTACCCAATCTTTGGGTCGCAGAGGAGACAAATTCTCATTCAGACTTCCACAACCAACCTGGTGTGTATTTTGCAGCTATAAACCAACCCATTTCAGTATCACACACCTAAACCACTTGTTTTCTACAACTTATCCTTGCAAGTCTGTTTCTGCATCTCCATCTCATAACATCTAACGTTCCATGATTGCAATTTATAAACTATTACCTCTATCTGCTCAGTTTCATGAGAAGATGCTGTTAACACTGAGATTGACACAGGCACCCCTTGCACACCAGGTATTTATAAACAGAGCTGAGCAAAAAACCCCAAAACTCTTCAAAATTTGATCTAAAATGGAAGGTAGAGAGAGGCAGAGAGTTTTGTTTCATTTTTAATCTCAACTCAGCAAAAGTCTTTTCTTGGATAAATTACAATCAAAAATTCCTTCCTTTAAACTTAGGCCAAAATAGTCTCAATTTTTCTCAGGCTGGCCAATGCCAGTGACTTTCCACCTCTCCCTGCTGCTCTTCCATCTCCACACAAAGAGACTTCAAGAACTGTCTAAATGCCAGAGCAGTTTCCATCCCAGGGTCTCACACCTGAGTCACCCTCTGGGGTCACCCTTCAGACACCTCCCCACCCCACTGCACAAATCCTCCTGGCAAACTTTCCCCATGTATGGCCTCAACACTCACTACAGGTGTTTTGTTCCCTCAAAGCTCAGACTGCTGAAAATGTACCTGCATCCCAGAGGAACTGTAATTTCCAGCAGGAAAAAGTGCCAGGCATTCAAGTCCTGCCGTCAAATAGGAAAACTGCTGGTAATAATGACAGGAAGCATGGAATTTAGGAACTGAGAGCAAATATTAAAACAGGAGCAGTCCCTTGGTGTCCCCTCTCCACGCCTGGGAGCAGAGCAGGAGGCAGGCACAGCACTTGTGCCACTTCCTCGTGGTGGCACCGAGCTCCCTGTTTGTTTTCGGGTGATTTTTGTCAATTATGTCTTTACCCAATTAGCACAATCATACCTAATTACGCAATTAGGGCGACTCTGTGATGCAGTGACAATGTCCAATTACGATACGTTATCGATGTCGGGAAGTTCCTGTTAAACAGAGGCACAGGGAGAACGTGGCAGCTCGGGGGGCCTCAGTGCCTTTTGTTTGGGACCCCTCTTAGGCCTCTCGCTGTTTCAGAATCCCAGAAATGATTTCACACTTCTGGGGACAAAAGGGAATCTCTGGTCCAGCCCAGCCTTATTTTAAAGCAACAGTGTAATTAAAAAATTGTGTCTTTTCACTCTGTGTAACTCTCTGATTGCTGAGGGAAACGTGAATCCAGCTGCTGTCCCACCACAGAAATGATGGCATTCACATCCAGGGGATATTTATTTTCAAACAGAGAGAGGATGCCTCTGGAGCAGTTCTTCCCAGACAAATCCAGGCTTTCCAGCCCTGAAGTTACCTCCTGCCTGTGCCACGGACACCAGGTCCAAGTTTTAGTCTGGGCTGGGAAGTTTTCACCCATCACTGGCTTTGCTGCCTGTTCCCCTCACAGGCTTCAGGTGAGAGAAAAAATCACAAATCTGCTTCCCCTACCCACATTTCCTATTGAATTTCCCCAAGAGTGAGGGGAGAATCCCAACCCAGAGCTGATTTTTGAGGACAGCCTGGCTGGAATCTCCCATTCTTCCCAAACACGCTCCAGTGTAAAGCAGCAATGCAGCCACCCAGAAAAGCAGGGGCTCAGAGGGCAGAATATTCCCAAATACTGACATAAACCAGTGCCTGGTGCATTAATCCCCTGCACTAAATCACCCTTTATGTGCATTTACAGACCCACTGCCTTTGAACAGCATTCCAGCAATGGACACTCACTACAGACGGGCAAGGAAGCTGAATTTTGTCTCATTACAATCAGGAAAATCATCAGCTGAGGTTTGGCTCTGCATCTTTTGGGCTGTGAATGATGCAGAAGAAGGAAGAACCCACCTTCCCTCTCAGATCCCAAGCAGGGCCTGCCAAGGAGGGAGTGGGAAAGCAGAAAATACTCCTGAAGCAAATGTGTTTCCTTAAGTCATTGAGCAAAAAATAAATACAAAACCCACAAATGACATCGTTCCAGTTGGAGGGCTGGAATCCTGTTTGCCAAATTTCAGCCTGGAGTGATCTTTTCTTTTTTCTTTCCTTTTTTTTTTTTTTTTTAGCTGATTTTCATAAAGCTCAGACAGGAGGGGGTCTCACACTGGAAATGCTGACGTGATTCCTGCTGGCCACCTCACCCCCTCAGCTTTATTTGGTGAAACTTCATCAGAAGTTGGTTGTAATGAGGAACCTCAAGAGGTTCAAAGGTTCAGAGAGCTCTCCTAGAAGTCTGGCAAACACACTAAGAAGGGCTGCAAGTCCAAGAGGCTGCAAAGTAGGGAAAGAAGCCTCATCTGGGCTCAGCTGAAATCCAGAGCAAGTAAATATTTTGAAAGCTCTCCAGAATTTTTCAACACATTACAAAAACCGTGCCTCAACTTTTAGCCGGGTTGCAGCAATCTGAAGGTTTGCTCAATATTCCATTTCAATCTCTGGGCCTTTCCAGGGGAAAGGTGGCCAGGCTCTCACTCCTGAACCAAATGTGGCTTTTGGGAGGAGCTGGAACATCAGCTCAGGGTGGGACAACACAACCTAAACACCCTGAGCTGGACCCAAGGGGGGAAGGAGGCACAAGTGTTAAGTGCTGATGACTCTAAATGACCCCAAAACATTTTGGGGGGCATTTTTTGGCTTATCCCAGGCCTGCTCTGTGACTGAGACCCAGCACAGCACAATTCAGACCCAGAGTCAAGGCTGGTTTCACATCTGCGCCCTCAAAAACAAAAGAACTGACAGGTGATGGCCAGGAAGCTGAACCCAAACCTGGTGGGTTGGTGAGGCTGGATTTCACCATGAACCTGCACAAGCACAACCAAAGGCTCCCCAGCCCAGCTGGAGCACTTCCAGCTCGGGGAATGCCCCTCCTGCAATGCCCCCAAGCCATGGAGCCTGCCTGGCTCCAGGGCAGGTGCCCCAGCCTTGGATCCCTCCCCTAAAAACATCCTCCCCTTATTTCCTGCCTTACAGATTAGGAGCAAATAAACAAAAAGAGATGGAGGGGGGGAGAAAAAAAAATCAGATTACTGAAATAACCAGAATACTGAAATTTATCTGCCTTTTAAGAGTTTAACCAGATTTGATTATCTGAATAAGAGTATTTGGATACGGTTCAAATTCCAGGGTACACAATTCCATTCTGCTTATCACGAATCCCATTTGCCACTGCATATGGTTGTTCTAATTACCCGAGTGCTATTGTGTGCTCCTCTGCTGACAAGGGCTCCCTGTGCTCCTCCCCAGGCTGGGAAAGGAGGAAACACACACACAAATTCCCTTTTCATCCCCCAGTGGGGACCACGGGACATCCTCGTCTGCAGGAGACCTCGCAGGTGCTCTCAGTCAGCAACAGGAGTGAGAAATGGTCACCATATTTTGAGGGAGAAAAAGCAGATTGACCAAATATGAAAAAGAAGAGGAGGTTTGGGAAAGCTTTGCTTCCTCAGAGAAGAACTTCTGCTGCTTTCAACTCTAACTCTGGCCAAAGGAAACACAAGCACAGCAAAGCCTCCTCAGATGCAGCCACGCAGGAGAGGGATTTTTTTACCCCTAAAGCAGCCACTCTGCCCATTGCCAGGGAAAGGGGCTGCATTTTCATCAAGGCACCGACTTTTGGAGAGGGTATTGGGACATTTCAGGGGTAATTCCTACGTCCAGGTGCTCTGGTTTGATTCCAGAAGTGCCTTCTATGCCTTTGAGTCCCCCTGCAGCCTCCAAGTGGGTGAAGGGCCCTGAGCCTCAGCAGTCTCAGGGCATCAGTGACAGATGAAGGGATCTCTGTGCACTGGGGGTGGCACCTGCACCAAAGCTGCTGCTCCAGCACAAGCTCCTCACCCACCAAGTGAGGGGAAAACAATAATGATAAAAAAACCCTCGTAAGAAACGCACAGGTAGGAGCTCCACAGACCCCCATTATTCTCCTCCATCCTAAAAAAAAGACACATTTCAAGGTTCCTCACATCATTTTGTCAGAGCCCAGTTTCACTCGAGAACTTAATGAAGTGCAGTGGGAACAAGCAGCAGAACAGAAACACAAATTAAGGCTGGAAACACAACAAAATGCTTTTCAAAAGGCTGGAAAACAAAGGGGTGGGGGGAGAACAGGGCAGGCTGCAGCTAAAAAACAACAAGGGGGCAGTTTAACAAGAGACAAAGTGAGATGCAATTTAAAATTCCCTAAGAACAGCTTTTCTTGGGTTTAGTGGATAATCTGAGCTCGGAGAAGCTGTGCTGGTGGTGCTGCCTCCTTGGCATCCTCCCTGCACAAGTCAAGAGGCTGCAAGAGGCTTCTTTTGAGCTGTCCCACAAAGCTGAGGCCAAACATCCCCAAACTCATCCCAGAAAACCAGGAGCAATCAGCAAACCTGCTCAGCCCCAGAAATAACCCCCTGCTTCTCCTCCCAGCAGCACAGGGCCTGCAGCCCACCCCGCTTCTGCTGCCACTTCTGCAAAGTTTCCTTTCTAAGCATCCAGCTGTGTTTAGACCAAGCCTCTCACCAAAAGGAGGAAAAGAAAAAACAACCATGGGGTATTGATTAGCAGGTCCCAACATATTCAGTGAGAAATTGCACTAAAATATTTCAAAGAGGAGAAGAAAAGAAATAAATTCTTCTGGTTCTTATTTCCTCTTCTATGATTCAAGTATTGATTTCCTAATGAAAAAAACCCATCAAACCAAACTGTGGTACCTCATTTTGGGACACATCTGACCCAATTGCCCTGCCAGGGCTCTTTTGGCACTCCCCAAGCAATGTCACCTGAAGTGCCACAACATCCACGACCAATTCCAGGCTTTTCTCAGCCTACTCCACCACAAATGGCTTTACAGAGGAGAGCCCACCCTACAGAAATGCAGATTTTACTGGCTTTGACCAGCTCATTTCTCCGTGGAGCTCAGACTCAGCGAGCCCACGCCTCCCCTGGAGCCAGCATGTGGGAATCCAACGGGGTCAACATTCACAGCAGTTAAAAAACCAACCCAAACCAACCCAGAATATTCACAGACCCTCTGGGAAAACCACTTTTTACTGTCCCAGTCAGATGCAATCTCACCCTGCTGCCATGGTGAGCCTCTGCTCATCCCACCATGGATGGAACAACGTCCACTCACAAAATCCCCAAGGAGAGCTCGACTCCAGGTCCCTGTTCTGGGTAGAATCCCACAACAGAGCAATTCAGGAGCAGAAGTTCTGCTGGAAACCACTCATCAGCTTTTATTCCTTGATTTCCAATCCAAACATTCAGGGAATATTGAGCACCAGCTTTTAAACCCAACTTTACATCACACAGGATGCCAAAATGCAATTTTTTTTCCTTTTTTTACAGCTAGTTTCAGCTCACAGGGAGAAAGAAGAGTGGTTGGAGTTCTCTGACATCATTTTATGCTTCTGTAATAAATAGAAAACACATAGAAAACCCTGGAAATTCAGGAAAGAGGGGAAAAAACCCTTTTTTGGCCTACAGCAGTGCGTGTCAAAGCAGCCAAGTTCAAACCCAGAGAAATTTAAAAGTGGAAATGCAGAGCAAATCTTTGGTGGAATTAACACTGAAATCTGCTGGAAAGAAATAGTCAGAGTTTATTTTGAATTTACAGCCTAATTATTTTCATATAGAATCCATACATTGGGGTTTTAACAAATGACTTCTTCACAAATAATTGTTCCACTCTCCCAACTTTAAAGGTTACTTTTCCACAGCAGGGTTTGCCCTGCCTGCTTCCAGGGTTTTTTCCTTCCCTGCCACTTCTTTTGGACTTTCCAGCATGATTATTTTCTCTTAAAAACGATTTTAAGAGACACAAATAGCACGAAATTGGAAGGAATGGCATTCTGTAATCAACTGATTTTTGAGAGAGGAGTTGGAGGGCCAAGCCCCTCCTGTGTCAGAGAAGGGATTCCAAGTTCCTGGATATAAAGGAGGAGAAGGGATTGCTCCTCTCCCACATTGCTGGACTAAGCAAGGAAATAATTGATCTATGACCCTTTATAAATGAAATTCTTTTATCAGTTTCAGAATTGAACAACACGGGAATGGTCCCCATCACCTCCCCATCACCAGGGCAGGACATGGGTGGGATTTAATTCCTTCAGCCTGATGTCAAATCAACTCCCCCCATCCCCTTTTGCCCAGCACAGCCAAGCAAAGCACCCTTTGCATGGGGAGATGTGAACACTGCCCAGAGCTGAAAGCTGAGCTGATAATTGCAGGGTGAGATTTGCAGCTCCACTTTTATATTCCTCTAAATTAAAAAAAAAACAACCAAAAAAAAAAAAAATTGAAAAAATAAAGGAGGAAGGAAGGGGAAAAAAGGAGGAAATGTGGAAAGAGCAAAGAATATTTCCAGGTGAGCTGCAGCAGCAGCTCAGTGTGCACTTGCCAGCCAGACACAGACCTATAGATACAAGCTTGTGTGGAATATGAGCACAAGTTCGGATCTACGGGTTCGTGGCACCAGGCAGGGATCTCTGCTCTCACTGCAAGGCCTGGGGGACAATTTGGGGGGGGATGGAAAGAGGGAAAGTGTTTCTGCAGATGGGATTTCCGAGTTAGAGCCAGGAGCCTTCATTCTCTCAGCACCTTCAAGCCCCTCCTGGGAGGGTGGGGGGCAGAGTTGATTTTTGACTTTGTTATGACACAAAGCCACGGTTTCCTGCACTGCCACGAGAGCCTTTGCAAGAAAATCAGCAAAATAAAATTTTAAACCAACCAAAGTAAAGCTGATCTGGGTTTCTTCCTCACAAGCACTTCGCTGGACAGCATTTCGGGTGATTACACAGTACTGAGGTTAACAGGAATTTAATTAACAAGCAGCATTGGGGGTACAGCACTAAAACGGGGTAGGAAATGAACCAACAGCAAAATTTGGGGATATAAACAGAATCCCAATGCACAGCCACCCCCTACCCTGCAAAAAGCTGTGCTGTTTCCATTCTGGCAGCCTGGCTGAGGCAGGCAGGAGAAACAACTGCGTGAGAGTTGTTTTAGCTTTCAGAGAAGTCATTACTGGGCTGGGGTTCTACTTTAATTCTATTTTTAAAGGCGAAAAACAAAAAGCCTTTCACTCTGCTAAACAAGCTGGAAATTCCCCCTAACCCCAACTCCCTGCATTTCTCCCACACAGACAAAGATCAATTTCTTTAGGATTTTTCTAATAAACCTTGAAAAGCAAAGTTTTGCCACTGAGAGCAAGAAGCGTCTCCTCCTCCCCCTGAGGTTTCCAAGTTTTCTTCCCTGCTTAACCAATATTTCCCATTTATTGGTGGGGAATCAGGCTGGAAAGCAGCCTGGCTGTGAGCTCCACTTGGAGCTGGTGGGGAAAATCACTGAGATCAACTCTTGCTCAAAGTGCCACCAACTTTTCACGTCTCTTCCTTCAGGAGACGAACTGTGTTGGTGCAAGTTAATATTATCCTCTGTAAAATCAAACAGGCACCTCTTGGAAAAGGATTTTGCTATTTGGATGCTGTTAGAAAATTCTCCCTCTTTTTTTTCTTTTTTTTTTTTTGTGCAGCTTCTTAAAATAAATCACTTCAACCTTTCCAGCCTGGTAAATATGCAATTATAAAATATAATTTTCCTTCATTTGGAATCGCTGGGTGGCAAGAAATTCCTGTTGCACCCAGCAATAGATGTTAAACTTTCACCATCTGCCCAAAGGTTATCTAAATCAATCCTCCAAGTTTAGATTCCTACACTGACACTCACCTTAAAAGAGTCCAGCTTTTCCCAGAGTTTCCAGCAGCCAAAATTCATGCTGTAGCATCTTTGAAAAAGCAGGATGGCTTTCCTGTTGGAATTCTGGGGTGGAAAAAGCTCTGTCCCTGCAGTGGTCAGGGCTGGAGTAGGGCAGGGAGCGCAGGGATTGTGCCCTCCTTGGGAACAGAGCTGCAAATGGAACACAACAAATGTTACCCAGCCAAAAATAACCCCAGCCCTCCACGACAAAGCTCATTTATTGCAGGGAACCTGAGGTTAAGATCCAGGTTGTCTGACAGGGTCTAATAGGTTCAGTATTTGGTGTCAGTCTTTGCTCTGTGCACCAGGATTCCTTCCCATGGCAGGGGAATTTTCCCTCTGTTATGCAAAACAGCATAAGGCAGAATATTTGCTTTAGTCATTTTAACTCTAATATTCTTTACATTCAGCTATGGAGATGAAGTGAGCTAATTTGAATGTCTCTGGCAGAGAAATATTTGATTTTTTTCCTATGAGATGATCTCACTGAAATATCCATGGGGAGGTTACACTTCTCCTCACTTTATCTAGTTCCAAAACTGTTTTTTTTTTTTTTTTTTTCTTTCTTTCCCATTAATTCCTGGGCTAATCTCCTTTCCCTGGGATTGCTCAAATCCATGAGGGAAAGGGAGCTGTAACATTTGGGTGGCCTTTGCACAGGACACGTGTCCCCAGCTCTGCCCAGAGGGAACACCCAGAGCCAGACCTGAGCCAGAGCTTTGAGGAGCCCGGCACAGGCTCGAGGAAAGCTGGGATTTGTTGGGAAAATCCACCCTTTTTTCCCTGCCTAAAGGAGGGCTGATCCCTGCTGCACCTCCCATCCCCTTGCTACCTGATTGGCTTTTCCAGCACAAAAGGGAAGAAGGAGAGGTGGGATCCATCACCAGAGCTTCACTTGGGAGGAGAAACGGGAGAAAAAGGGGGAAAGCAGCAAGAGCTGTGCCTGGAAAAGCTCCAGATAAATCCCCAGTGGAAATGTGATCGTCCCCCTCTGTGTTCTGGAGAGTTCTGGAGGAATGGGGCACAGGGAGGCCATTCCATGGCTCCTGTGTGCTGTAAATTCCCAACATCCAGGAACCCACCTGCTCCTTTTGCAAAACCACCTCACAGACAATCCTTAGGACAGCAAATTGGCACAGGCAGCAGCAAACCAACAGCTTTGTTCCTTGGAAGACTGAGATTTTTAATTATTATTTTTTTCATGAGTGCTCCTTTTTAAACAGGAATTCTTATCCAATACATTCGGGGGGATGGAAAGAGAGCCATGGATTAGCCAAGATGTGGGGTTGGAAACGTTTCCCCCCATTGATTAATCACACAGCAATTGTACCTTGTGCAAACCTGATGAACATACACACAGTGGCAGAAAATCCATCAGAGGCAAACAAATCAATCAGCATCACCCTGCATTTGCCTCGAATGCTAAGATCACCAATAAAAAGTTTCAACCTGTACAGCAAGGTAGGTATATTTTGGGTTGTGATACCCTAATACTGAGCACACTTTGCTTCATTATTAATTTTATATCAATGCACACAGGATCAACATGGCTTTGGTACGTGGGACAGCCAAAAACACAACGTATTTTTGTCAGTAACAGCTCAATATAAAGCTGGGATTTTAGAGATTTACAACCAAAGGAATCTAGAGGGAAAGATGTAGAAATAAAATCTCCAAAGACCTAACATTGGGGTTTGGTCTGTGGGTGGTTTTCTTGCAAACCACAAAGCAGAAATGCCCTGTGCAGGCAAATCGATCGCTCCGGAATGCATTGTGTGCCTGAGCAGAAAGCTGGTTGCTGCCATTTCCTCCTTCTGCCCCGAAAATCAGGCAAATAAGAAATGCAGCTGCCAAATAATTCCCATTCTTTTCCCCCAGTCTTAACACCAGTGTAACTAGGTCTATAAATATATATATATACACACACATGCACTCTATCCCAGGTTTAAAGAGGAACTCTTTAAGGATTTCTGGGCTTGAAATAATTTTAAGGAATTAGAAGGAAAAGGGAGATACTGACTGAGAATCCAAATTACCTCAGCAGCAGCAGCATTTTGCAGGATTTCCTATGGAACGTGCGCTGCCATATTGCTAGGCCCAACTCCTTGGGAACGTATTCTGGAAGACAAAATATTTATGGATATTTTCATGGCATATTTTCAAGGAATGGATGCTGTTTTCCTACACCCAGAGGCTACAGCTTTAGAAGCAAAAGGAACAGCCAAGCTCCTACGAGAGAAATTACTCCCCCCTCCCAAGATCCTCATTTTTCTTTTTTTTTTTGGAGGATTTTTTTCCATGTCCCACCTTGGATCAACCCACTCACACCCTCCCCCTGCCCGAGGAGTTAAACCCGTGGAAATAAAACATTCCCTGTAACACAACCACTCCAGAAGTTTGCCAGTCCTGTTCCCACCAAAGCCATTCAGGAAAATAAAGAAACGGGGAGGCCGCCCCGGCAAACGCCTTCCCTGGCAGTCAGTAACACACAGCAACTCCTAAAAGTGATCAGTCCTCATCTCTAGATCCCGAAATTCCAGCAGGAGAAAGCAGAATCAAAGAGGAGCATCGTTACCTGCTTTGGAGAAGGTTCACCAAGCAAGCTTTTTTAAGCTTGTTGACTCTTTTAACACTGATACAAGGAATAATTATTTCTCTGTGCCGACGCGATTGTTAAAAGAGGAGAAACCCCGGATTGTGGTGGCTCCGTGGATGCTATTCTTTTTGCACCACAGCAGGATTCTTGGCTGCCAGTCCAAGCTGCTTTCACTTGCCAAGTTTTAAGATGCCGGTTTTGCCTTTCATTTTATTGTTCCTTTCGCAACGTTAAAGAGCGACTTAAAAAAAAAAAAAAACCCATGCACAGCTGCTATCGGGGAGGGGGGAATTATTTGAATTTTGCACGAGAATGGAGATGAGGAAGGAGCGCTCTGTGATGTAACCACAACGACACCCACAGAAATATTCCCAATATCGGGGGGGACGGGCCGGCGCGCGCGATCCCGGCGTTCATCCGCTGGGACAGCCGGCAAGAATAAACCCCAAAACCCTCCAGAGCCACGAGCAGAGGGGGAGGTTGGCACTTCTCCCCCCTCTCAGCACCATCACCTCCATTTTTAACCCACTTAAGGCCGCTCCTCCCCACTGAGGATTTCATCCAGGGGGTGCAGCGATGAGGAGGATGGGGAGCAGCCTCCTGACAAAAGGATTTTCCCCCTGCACACGTCCTCCCACCCCACCCCACGGTAGGATTCACCCATGCCCAAAGTTCCTGGCCTTTCTTGCACGCGGTGCCACCGGGAAGAGGCTCCACGGTGAAACCTCCGGTTCCAGCTCCCCACGGGGTCCTCCTCCAAACACATCCTTCAGTGGAAGCCACTGAATTTCATTTTTAAAAATTCTTTGGAATTTGTCAATAGATCTATTTTTAATTTTTTTAAATTTTTTTCCAGCTTTTTTTTTTTTTTACAAGTTTTTTAAAAATAATTATTTAGCTTTTTAATTTTTTTTTCATTATTATTATTATTTTTTAAATCCCCAACTTCGCCGCCAAGGAGTTGCTTTATTTCATTTTCCTTGACGTAGCAACAAAACTCCCGGGACTGGTGCCAAAGCTCGAGCGCATTTAAATGAACAAACAGCAACAAAAAGTTGTTTGTGATCCTTCTCAGGCTGGAATATTAAAAGCAGGATGGGGGTTATGTACTGTAAAGTGTAGGATAACGGAACTCCTCCGCCACAGAACCGCTCCCAGCCACCACTTGGTGCTGCAGATGTTGGAGGGACACAAACTTCAGGTGTGGGCAGGGAAAAGCCCCGCTCGGATAGGGCTCCTTGGGTTACCCCGCAGCCAGACCTCCCCGCACAAACCCCCGCTGGACACAGCTGCTTTTCGCAGCGCAGAGGTGCCTGTTTATCCCAAAATTGGGACCGGGGGTGCGAACAGCCCCAGCCGGGCAGAGCTGCCCCCGCCGCAGCAGCAGCAGCAGCAGCAGCAGCAG
>VYXG01002342.1:27948-80691 GCA_013397235.1 Lanius ludovicianus
CAGCAGCAGCAGCAGCAGCAGCAGCAGCAGCAGCAGCAACAGCAGCAGCAGCAGCAGCAGCAGCAGCACCCGACCCCAGATTTGAAGGGAAAACCGAGCCCGACTCCAGACAAAGTTTCTGTGCAAACCCAGCAGTCTCGAACAAAAGCAGCGTGGATTAATAAAGGGGGAAGAAAAACAGAAGCTTTGTTCTAAAGTGGAAGCATAAGATGTGAAATTTCAAAATCAGATGGCTCGGGTTGTGATTTCTTTCATTTAAATGAATTGATCTGTTGCTAAACTGCTGCTGTGGTGCCAAGAAAGTTTTAACTCTTTCGGCTCAAAGCTCTGCACGTTTTGCTGGTTCCTCTCTCCTCCCCACAAGGCAGCGATTAAACCAGAGGGGAGAAGTGAAAAAGGGAGTGGGGAAGAAAAAATCCGAGGGTATAAAAAGGTTGGGGGGAACGAAAGGCACGGGCAGCACCTGCAGAGCACAAAAGAGCCCCGGGCTGGTGCTTCGGGAGAGCTTCTGCTGGACAAACACCGAGGCTCCGGCTGCTGCAGCCTCCCCAAAACGTGGAGAGGAGGCAGAAAGGCCTCGGAGCTCCTCAGGGCACCTCCAGCGAGAAACTCTGGGGGAAAGCCCCCAGAAGCACTAACAGCAAGAAAACCCCCGAAATTCCTGACCTGATTCATGGCAAATGTTCACTTACCGAGAATGCCTTAAGCATTTCCAACAGAACCCCCTTCCCTACACGTGTGAAAAAGAATAACCCAAAAAAGCTCTCAAAATCAGCCCCCAAAAAATGACTGCATTGGTAAAAATTTGGGTGAAAGTTCCTACTGCTTTTCCATTTGGTTTTGGGGTTGTTTTGCCCACTTCAAAAAGGAAAAAAAAAAAATTTAAAAATTTGAAGACAGACTTGTTGCAATTACAGGTAATTCCAGGGGAAAAATATTTATGTGTAGAACAAAAAAAAATACAAACCCAAAAACACCAAAAAAAAAAAAAGAAGGAAAAAATAAAATAAAAATATATTTATATATCTCTGTATCTCCCACTTTCCAGTTCTGCTGCAGTTCCCCCTGAACTGCTGCTGCTTGCTCCAATCTGCTGCCTGCTTAACAACGGAATGACAGGCAACATCTGTTTGTATAGAAGCCAAGATCAAGCTTTCAAAATTTTCTTGGCTCAGTTTCTTTTTTTTTTTTTCTTTTTCTACACCCTCCCCTTGGGAAAAGAAAAAAAAAAATAGAAGCAAAAGAAAAAGTAAAAGCACCCAGGAAGATTTTGAAACAACTCAAGTGAGGCTGCAACTGTTTTCCCCTTGAGTTATTTCAAGGTAGAGGACTTGGAGGAGAACTCTTTCCTTCTCTCCACCCTCCTCCCCTGCTCTCCCCACCCTTCAGCCTCTCTCTTGCCCCATGCTATTAATAAAGTATCGCACAAACTGGGAAAAAAAAAAATAATCCAACGTACCTTGATCCCTAAAAGGCCACTCCCTCCTATGGGGAGGGAGGGGGTTCTTCAGGAGGCAACTAAAAAAAATTGCACGGGGAGGGGAATGTGGGATTCAGGGACTGCCTTGCCACAATCCTCTCACCCTGGCGGGTTTTTATTTTCCTCCTCTCCTCCATTTTACAGACTGTTAAAGATATTGTTTGCAAAATCAAAGGGATTGTTATGAAATTAAAAAAAAAAAAAAAGACGCGGGGGATTAAAATAAATAAAAAAGAAAAAAAAAAGAAAAAAAAAATTATTTAAAAAAAACCCCAGCCTGGCTCCAAATGCAATTCCAATGAGTAACAATGTCAGGCTACTGCCAATTCTGTGGCAAATCGGGAGAAAGCACAATAATTCCACATGCTGAGATGTGAACAACTGGAAAAGAACCAACTCTCGGGAAGTCACAATGAAAACTATCCCAGTGCCCCCAGCCCCTCTGCCATCCTTTCGGAGGGTACAGGGGGAGATTCTCTCCAGAGGGAGGGGAAAAAAAAACCCCGAAGCCACTAATTTAACAAAAGGAAAAGGCAAAACAACAACAAGACCATCAACTGAAGCGTTTCTAAAAACTCAGGGAATGTTTTATTCGCTGCAGATTTGGGACAACGCCGCTGCATGCACATGTATTAAAAAATAAAAGGAAAAAAAAAATGAAATAATCAGACAAGTTGCTAAGGAGACTTGTGTAAACTGGGAATGCAGGCACATTTCTGGCCTTTCCCCCCATATTCCATCTCGTATTCCGATCACGCACCACTGCGGCACGATTGCACCAATGCACTGCATTAATCTTGGCCTTAAACGGGCTGCCTGGCAGAGCAGAGCCCGTGTATGGATCATCTTTCAAACTTAACAAGTTAAAGGCAGCCAGGGTGGCGGTGGGTGGGGAGGGCTGGGGGGGCGGGGACCTCGCTGCTGAATATAAAATATAGGAGCTGAGCTTAGTAAGGGAATTTTAAAGAGGAAGCCTTCTCCGGGCTGGTGCTGAGCGCTGCGAGGCTCTCGCTGCGTCTCTCCCGCTCCCCTCTCCCTCTCCTCCTGCCCAAAGCCCTGCTCCCTGGCAGATGTCTGAACCCCTGCCAGACCTAACAATGTCCGACCCCCTCGCTGCCACCAGACGCTGGGGCTCGTTCTCCCGGCACGCTGGGGTCACATATCCATATTAAACAACCTTCTTTCCTCCCCCCTTCAGAGCCTGTTCCCAAAGCAGACACTTGGATGTAATATTTTCACCTTCCACTTTTGGGAAGGGGCAGATCAAATCAAAGCCTGAGCTATTTGTGCTCGGTGCCTGCTGACCTTGTCTGGGACGGAATTAAACTTGGTGGGATTCTTTTCTCTTCCTTGGGGTGCAGGGATTCCATCTCTTTCTTTAAGCCCTCCTTCCCTCTCTCCCCATCTCAAATCCTCTCCCACTGATGGACAGCTCAGTGGGACCATTCATCACCTGCTTTTCCTGCTCCTTTTGTGCCCTGCATTGCGTGAGAGGAGGATTTCCATCCTCACACGAGGAACCTGGGAATCTACAAATCCAACAGCAGCGCACACGGGAAAAGCCAATTTCATGGGCTGTGCCTTGGAGCATTATCCCACTTTCAGCTCCCACTGAGCCACCTGGTCTAAGGGAAAGTCTTCCCACGGCAGGGGGCTGGAGTGAGGTGGGCTTTAAAGCCCCTTCAAACCCAGACTCTGAGTGAGGGGCTGTACTGAAGGCAGCACATCCCAGAACGGGACCCAAAGTTCCCCAAGGAGCATCATCTTTGCTGTCCACCCAGGACAAAAGCACAGGAGAGGGAATTCCTTGTGCTCAGCCTCAGAGCAGTCCAGTCCACTCATTATTCCCCGTTTTGCTTCCATAGGTCTACTGGAAAGGGGAACATTTGACTCACCTGAGTGCTTGTCTTTGCTTGGGAGGAGCCATCTAAAAGAAAAATACCAAATCAACAAGTTAAAACTGCTCATTTGAGATTTGGCTTTTGCCCTAACAGTTAAGGAAAAAGCAGAAGTCATCATAAAAACATGATTTTTGAGTGTTCCTCTGAGTTAAACAAAAGCACACAACATAAATATTCCCCTTTCCTCAGCCTGCTCAGTTCCTTTGCACAGGCTGGTGTTCCTGTCCCAAATCCAAAAATGTAGGATTGAGGCCCTGGCACGGGGTGCCCAGAGAAGCTGTGGCTGCCCCTGGATCCCTGGCAGTGCCCAAGGCCAGGCTGGACAGGGCTTGGAGCAGCCTGGGGCAGTGGAAGGCGTCAGGGTGGAACCAGATGAGCTTTAAGGTCCCTTCCGCCCCAAACCATTCCATGATTCTGTGATGAAAAGCAGAAGAGGCAAAAAGATGCTGAACCCCGCTGCAGGTGAAGCTCCAGGTGCTTTTCACACCTTCCCACTTCCGGGCCCTGAGGTTTTCAGAGGAATTTCTAGTGCTGAGGTTGACTCAGTGGGGCTACATTTTTGTTTTGGTTGCCAATTGGAAGCCACTATTTTTATCCACAAGTCCCCCAAAGCATCTGTTTCCCTGTAGCTATTTCAGATTTCCTTTTATAAGACCTAGTTAGAGGTGCATCATTATTTTTAAACGTTACTCCGTGCAGCCACACTCCCACTTCATCATCATTACAAGGGTCGTTATCTGTGCACTTGAACGGGGTAATTTAAAGGAGAGAATCCTCACAGGGAGGCTGAGAGCTGCTTCCCCTTGAGCAAATATTTTTGGGATGATACCCCCCATTTGGAACAAGCTGGTGCGTCCCAGTGAAAGGAAAAGCAAGCCCAAGTTATCTGGGGAAAAAAACATCCACAGAGTGGACAAATCCCAAAAAAAGGAGGAGAAAACCCCACTCAAAGGTTCCTTTAACGTGATGTAAATGCAGCTCAGGGCATTTAATTTAGGGAGGCTCTTTTCTTCTGCAGTTTCCCTCACGGATCCACCTTGCTGCTACTGCTGGGAGTTTTTATTGCCTCATCACCCCAGTGACAGCCAAGAAAATGAGATTTTTTTTCTTCCTACAGCAGGCAAAACACCCCATTTTTGTTACAGGTACCACAATATGGGCAAAGAAGCATGAGACCCAAATTCTGCAGCTCTGGGTTCAACCTGAGGCAGAGCAGGAGTGATGCCTGAAACTGCAAACACTCAGATGTGCCATGAAACCACCACCAGGACATGCAGAATTTCCATTCCTGACAAGCAACAGCCCAAATTCGACCTCAGGCTGCCGATATTTGGAATAAAAGCTGACTCGATGTCCCAGGGCAGGGTAAGTGCATCAAGTGGTGAAGAGAATCACACGTTAGGAATGGTTTGGATTAAATTTTTCACACCTGTCAAGGCTTTCTAGCAAGAAATTTTGACCTCCAATTGCCCTGTTCAAGAAATCCCACAGAGAAAAGACAAGCTAGCTTTTCCCAGCTTGAAATTAAAGCTGTGGCAAAGAGACCAAAGGCAAATTTTACCACCAAAACAGGGCAGCTGACCCTGTAAACTGTTCTAGACTCACAAACCCTCAAGTACAAATTAATTTAGCAGAAAATAGATGGGGACACACCTGAAAAAAAGTGCCCAGAAACTTCCTTCCTCCCTTCCCTCCTGACATGCCAGGTACCAGGGGGACAAACCTTCATCCATCAGATTGTGACATTTGCAAAGAACTTCTTCAGTTAAGTGGATTTCAATGACCAGAACTTATTAAATACAGCTCTGGAGGTACAAAACTGATTCTTCTATGCATTGATCCTTTCAGCATTGCTCCTGGACACCCATTCTTTGGGAATCTTACCAAAGCCAGAGAAAAATGCACCCTCCCCTCATTTCCTGGTGTTGCCAGCCCTCAGTCACTGATCCAGGCTGTTCCTCACTGGCACCAGGCTAAGGAAAGGGCATCCATTCACGTCCTTCAAACTTTCTGAGCTTTCTGCCCATAATTTCCACCTTTAAACTGTTCCCCCCTTTAGGCACATGGGGATGGAGCCCTATTTTAACCCTAAAGTTAAGGATTATCAGTTAAATTCACTACTGAAATGGTCACAGGCAGAGGATGGGAGCGAGGGGAGCAGCAGAGGTTTCCAGGAGCTGACAGAGGAAGTGAACAGCAGAGCCTGGAATTTATCTCACATCTCTTGGTTCCAGTCCAAATGCTTCAACCACAACATCATCCTTCAGGCCTGGGACACCAGGAGAGCCTTTAACCCTCGTACTGGAACCTCCTGAAGCCTTTTCCATCACTTTTGTAGCACAGGTGGCCTCCAGGCTGGGGCAGGATCCTGACCTGGCCCCCCAGGGTTGGAAGAACCCAGCCCAGTTTGGGATCTGTTGGATCTCAGCCCATGCTGGGTTTAATCTCGGATTTGGGCATTTCATGAAGAGCCCTCCACGTATTTCTGCCTCAGCTGGGCTAGGGCAGATTGCTGGGAGCTGGAAATGGGGAGGGAGAAGTTTCCAGAAATAATTTCTCACTGGGAGAGCATCCCACGCTACTCCTTTCCAAATGGGGAAAAAAATGGAATAATAGGAACTTCATGAAAATTGGATAGTAATGAGTAGAATTTCAAAATAATGTTTAAGCACAACCTGACAAGTTTTCTTGGAGATTTATGGGGAGGAAAGAGGGAGGTTTTCTACTGTCCAGAACATTGCTTTTTAGTAGGTATAAAACCACTGCCAGCCCACTGCCCTTCAACAGACCCAGCCAAAAAATAAAATTAAATATGTCGATTATCACAGCAGGAGTGATGGGTGGAGAGGGAAAGAAGGAGGAGCTAAAGAGTGTCCATCTTGTCCATCCAGATCACCTCAGTCTGTGGCGGTGCTGCCAGGGATAATTCCATGATTTGCCATGGCTTGGAGTAAGTCAGCAGCAATTTTGGGAATGTTAAGGAGCTGACAGCACCCAATGGATAGATGGAGAGGGCTCCTTACAGCCCAGTCACCAAAGGAGATGGATCACCAACCTTTGGGGTGATTCACTCACAATCAAAAGCCAAAAAAATGCAGCTCCTGGGCTGCTGGCCACAGCCACAGGAGAGTGCATCATTCCTTCCCACCATCCCATTCCAGGCCAGCTACAAACCCCATCTCTGGTGAGAGGAAACAGGGGTGGGACAGGCTCAGGAAATGCTTCACCCGCTGCTGGCAAACTTTGGGGAGGTCCCCTGGTGTTTCTCTTCGCAGCTCTAAGACCAGCAGAGCTGAAGTGAAAACACAAGAGCTGAAATCAGCCCTCACAGCTCAAGAAATGCAGCTTTTCCCTCCTCTTGCTCGTGTGGGATTGTCCCTTAAAGGCCCTAAAAGCTGAACACGTGGAAGTTGGTCCTGTCTGTCAGAGCAACATCCACTGCTGCAAACCGGGAGAGGGAGAAGCGCTCCAGACCTGCTTTAGATTAGGAAGAGACAGGAGGAATAAAAAGAGCATCTGACACCAAAATAAAACTATTTTGGTCACTGCCATCTCTCTTATTCTAAATGAAGCAATTGTGGGCTCCGTTTGTTTTGCATTCATAATTAGCAGACGGAACAGATGGCAAAGGCGTCACTTAAAGCCACACGTCCGACAAAATAACCCAGGCTGCCAGGGCCGGTTTGCACTGGGAACAAGGAACCCTTTCCCCTCTCCTTCCCATTGAAAGGCATCCCGAAGAGAGGAGCCAGCAAATGTTTGCATGGAGCAGGGGATTCACCGCAGAAAGGAACCCATTGTGTCGGGAGGATGCTGAGGGAGGGAGGGAGGGAAGGGCGGCAGCAAACGGAGTGCGGAGGGAACAGAAAATGGGGATGGAAATGAGAGGAGCGGTGCCAGGAACACAACGAGGGGCTTAAGGAAACACAGAGGCCCTCCTGCCTTTAGTTCTGGGCTTTGAGCAGAGGCTGGAACATCTGTGTTGCATTTCAAACACAGATGGATAGGAGATGCTATCCTGGAAGGTGCTGTCCCACATCCGTACCTGACTCCTTATCCTCTCCAGACCCATAAGGAAAATTCACTGGGAAACTCCCCAGAGCACAACTCCCCACCCCTGGAAGTGTCCAAGGCCAGGTTGGGTGGGGCTTGGAGCACCCTGGGATAGTGGAAGGCATCAGGGTGGAACTGGATGAGCTTTAAGGTCCCTTCCCACCCGAATTCTGGGATTCTCTAAAACAAACAAAGCACAAAGTTTAATGCAGCACCCACTGCATGAGGATAGTTCAGAGCTACAGCCAGGACAGAATATTTCACCCAAAATCACAAACCACATGTGGCACTTGTATCCTGTTTCCTCTGCCTCAAGCACAGGGAAGGAATGGGACGAAAATACCCCAAAAACCAAACCACATACGACTTGCTGAAAACATCGAGGTCCTGCTCTATTGGGTAGTGCTGTACTTGAGACCCAGAGCACAGGTATGTGACATCTCAGAGGGAGAACTTCCCTAGGGAATCTCTCCTGGCAGCTCATCCCCTACGACAAAGCCCCTTTATTCAGTCCTCAACCTCCTACAAAGGCCCGACAATTCAGTCACAGCGAGCACCCCCTGCTTCTTGGAAAGGAAAAGGAGCCCCAGGACTGATACAGTTTTGTTCCTTTTATAGCCTTGTGAGGTGCTCTGACAGCCCTGCTGATGGGCTACAAGAGGATTTTGGCGTGGTGTTCCCTGAGCACCACGGATAAGCTGTTCCCAGCATGGATGAGTGAGCAGGATCAGGGCACGGCCTGATGGGCCATATAATAAACATCAGGAGCCTCCCTCACTCCTGCTGCAAACCTGCCAGCAATCCTGAGCTTCCCAAGCCACTGCAGCCTCCAAACCTCCTCTGTGATGCCATTAAAATGCTAATAATGGTGAGTCCTGTCCAGCTCCTGCAGCCACGGACCTCGCTCAGAGGCTCAGGCGCGGTGCTGTGTGTGCCCCCAGAGCTGCTGCTGCAGCACAGAGCTCTGCTCCCTCTCACAGTGGGTTAACAGGGATGCTCAGGGCCACTGCAGCCTGCTCAGCTGAGCCTCAGCCACACAGCAGTGCCTGGAGAAAGAGCTTGGGTCTCCAGGGAAGAGCACAGGCTGAAGGAAAAGGAGAGGGGCCTTGGGAAGAGCACAGAGCTGGACAAAGAGAGATAAATCCCTAGGGAGCAGGGAGAGGCAGGACCCAGAGCTGCTATTTCCACCTGCCTCTCCTGGACAAAGACCCTGTGAAAAGCTAAAACCTCTCTGGGAGGAACACATTGACTGAACCCCATCTATCTGTGGGACACCACCTTCCTCCACCAGCCGCCTCCAAACTTTTGGGACACTTTGCTCCTCTTTCCTCTCTGTTTTCACTTCATTCTTTGCTGTTTTCCCTTCTCTTTGCAACTTCCTGACCATCCATGAGCTGAGGGCTCTGTGCAAGACACAGCTCACCCCAAGCATCCCTGTGGCTTCCCCCCAGCCTCAGCCTCATGTGACATTTGCTTTTTGTTACCTCCACTGGCTCTAATCTCCCTGCTTTTCCCAGCTGTTCCATAATCCAGGAGAAGCACTCCCCCTCCATGCCAAGCCATCAGGACACAAAGCCCAGGGACAAAGCTTAATGCCCTCCAAATTTAGAGCTGGACATTGGTCCACTGGCACAACACTGAAGCATCCAGCAACTGCTCTAAATTAGGAAACTGCTCCACAAATGCTCTTTTGCCTCGACTGGGAATTCCCTTTGGATGTGTAAGAGATTTGCTCTCTGTGCACTGCCTGCACCATTTCTGCAGCTCACAAGGGCCATAAAACCCTCTCAGGGGCTGCAACTCTTGCAGGTAAAACTCACACAGTGAGAAATCTGCCCCAGTGATCTCAGGCTCGCTCCACAAAATGGCTCGGATTCCTTGCACAGAAATTTGGGGATCTGAGGTGCCCAAGAGAGTTAATTCCCAACGTGCCAGGCTCACATCAGTGTGCTGCCATCCATGTCCCACCCAGTCCTGGGCATAAAATGCAGCGACCATGGCAAATCCCAGGGAAAGTCCTGGAAGAAGATCCATTTCTGCAGCAGAGCAGTGGGAAAAGACCAAGGAAATGGAGAAGGATGTGCTGCCCACCCAGGCTCTCAGTGCCTTAAACATCCAGCTGCTCCCTCGTGTCCTGACTCCCCACAATTCCTGCTGAAGTTGTGGGCAAAGAAAGATGGAACTTTCCCGTTTTCAGTGGAAGAAATGGATTTAATGCACTGAAAATTGCTCACTGATGTGCTGCCTTTGGCACTCACCTGGCAAAGGGGAAACCTGGGCTCTGCTCCCTGCTCCTGCATTAAAGAATCAGCAATTAAAATGCGCAGCCAGCCCTCAAAGCTGCAATCTCATTAAAAATAGGGACTGAAATGAAACAATTCACCAGCCCAAGCCTTCCTAGAGCCACTGGAGGAGGCAGGAAAGGGAACACCCATGGTAGGACCCTGCCTCTGTCAATGCTTGGTTATTCATGCAAAGCAGAGCAGCATTAATGCAGGCTGGAATTCAGCACATTCCTGCAGGCTGGATGGGGTTCAGATTTCCTGGAGGAAAGGAGGTAACCAGACCAGGCTGTCCCACATCTGAGGTGACCCCACGGAACGCTGAGACACGCGAGGGGAAGGAGCTGCTGCCTCCCACTCCTCCTTCACCCTGCCAAACCCAGCCCTTAAAGCTCTGAATTTCCATAAAATCCCAGAATGGTTGGGCTTGGAAGGGAGCTTAAAGCTCCTCTAGTTCCATGCCATGGGCAGGGACACCTTCCACCATCCCAGGCTGCTCCAAGCCCCATCCAGCCTGGCCTTGGACACTTCCAGGGATCCAGGGGCAGCCACAGCTTCTCTGGGAAACCCGTTCCATCCCTTCACCACCCTCACAGGGAAGAATTTCTTCCTAATATCCCCTCTAAACCCACCCTCTAAGCCATTCCCCCTTGAACCATCACTGTCCTATTTTGCTTTGGGAAGGCTCAAGGCAAACACTTTATGTTAAGCCTGAAAAAAAATGGTGTGAGGGCAAAAGATTCCCTCTTTGGTGCAGATTTTTCTCTCTCAACTTCCCAATTCTCCCAGTGATCTCCCTCCCTCCTAAAACCAGCCCATTATTCACAGATAATTCTGCCCCAGGAACAGATTAACCCCCCTGAAATCAAGGGTTGTTTTAGGACTTCTGATAACTCAGTGCACATCTAATTTAGGCCCTGAGCTCAGCAGTGCCAACACATCCCTGCCCAGGGCTTAATCAAAGCAAAAAAAGGCATTTGGAGCTGGATTTCGGCAGGACAAAGCTGGGATGATCCCTCCATGAGCACACACGGTTCACAGGCCATGTTACCATGGTATCCCCACCCTCAGGTGTTATTCACTGTGCTCCACATTGAATATTTACCCTGCAGTGGCACTTGGGGACATCAGTTAGACCTGTGCCACCTCTTTTAGGACATCCAGGAGTGGGGAAGGAGGGGCAAAGCTGGATCTCAGTGCTCACAGAGGTGTTTCAAACCCCCAAAGCTGAAGCCTTTTACAAAGGCATTGCCTGGGTGGTTCACCTTTGTGCACAGAGCTCCTGGAATTCTCCAGCACTCCCTGCTGCGTGGGGTTCTCCTGTTTCTTCCTGCTGGGAATTTTCCCTGGGATGTGCAGCACCTCTCCCATTACAGCATGAATTCCTGCCCACAGGCTGGGTTCTCACAAGTGCCATAAAATGGGTGCTTACCTCACCCTTAATCATGATTTCAGGAGAATGAGGTAACCCAACTCCCCACCAATAAATTCATCATCGTTGCCCAACCTGAGTTTCACCCTTTTTTATCATTATTAAATTAAACTTACATCCCTGCTCCTGTGTTAATGCATTTATGGCACTTTGAAGAACGACTCCCTCGGCCTGAACCCCACCTTGAATTCCAGATACCCCACTGGAGAGACTCTGACTTTGGAGGAGATGTCTGCAGCCTCTTCCCAGCTCCCGAAAGAAGGGATGGGCACCAGCACCGAGCTCCTGGAAACTTCCACAGGAAGTGCCCCAGGTGTGTTTTTCCCCCAACTTTTCCAAGCTCAGGCAAGTAGGCTGAGATACCCCAGGAGCAGCTGAGCCACTCCCTCAGCCTCTGGAAAATCAAGCTTTTTATTGATTTTTGCATCTCTAAGGATGCTGGAAAGCCTCAAACTCCATATTTCCAGTGATTTTGACAATGAGACTCTGATATTGCTCGGGGCTTGCAAAATATAGATAAAAAAAGTACCCTGATCTCAACATTAAGACTCATTTTCTGATAACAAGTTGAAGGTTCCTTTGGCTTTCTTTCATCCTGTTCCTATAAATTCCTGCCCAAATTTCTCAGGAGGGCAGACTTGAATCCCTTCAAATGTACCCATGCAGCAATAAATAAAATAATAATTAATAGGTGACTCAGATAAAGGCTTTCCATCTCAGGGCAGAGGAAAGTAATAGCTAATTAATCATCAAGTTGGCATTAACTTATCTTTTGGCACCTCCAAGAAAATGTAAATCTGAAACGAGTTGGGGGTGGTGATGTGTGGAAACAAAGGAATAAGGAGCCAACAATAGTTTTGGAAATGGATGACAAAATCCAAATGTTCTGCCTCACTGCTGCTAAATTAAGCCCTGTGTTATCAGAGCAAAGATTAGGAAAAGAGAGATTTTCCTCTGAACCTTAAGTCACACTTTGGAGCTGCACGGGACACGACAGCAGCAGTGGAGACAAGAGGATTCACTCACCCTGAAAATGAGCGGAAATAAAAAAGGATCTGCTCAGTTCTTGGTTTCCCCCAACACAGCTCTGTGGAGGCAAAGAAGAAAGAAGGGCATTAATTTATTGTGTAGGAGATGAAGAAGTGAAGCTTCTTTAACATTCCCCACACTCCCTCCCATCCCAGGCTCCAGCCAACCCACCTTTGCCTCCAGCCCTTTTTGCCCAAATATCCCTTTTTTCCCCCCACTTGTAAGTGGAAAGGGCCCCACTGAGATCCTCCCCTGACCCAAACACTTCTCTGGGAATTATTTTAGTTTTAAAAGGAGGAGGAAAATTTGTTTTCCCACCTTCCATCAGAGGCTCCCAGCTGCTGAACAACGATGGAAGATCATCAGATGGAATTGTGTTTTCTCCAATTGATTTTTTTGGCTTCCTTCGAGCAGAACTCCCCCTTTCAGGGAGAGGTCAGCTCCACAAACACAGCCCAGCCCTCGATGGATGCACCAATTAATGCTTTGTCAAATACTGCTCGAATTAAAACCATCCCAGCTGGCACTTTTACCCCAATCCAGATGAGAAGCAGCAGGGGAAGTGATTACACACGTTTCTTCCTAAACTCCAATTAATAAACATTCAGCTCAGCTCCATGACAAACGTTTTGCAACCACCTGTGGGTGTTTATGGGATCAAAGGAGCTGCGTTCCTTCCTGCCCAGGCACAGGCAGATCCCTTCCCTGCCTGCTGGAGGAGGCAGTGGGATGGACCTGCACACTGCTCCTCCAAAAAACCCCTTTTATTCCCAAAGAATTGGGAAGAAGGGAAGGTAGAAAGATTCCCTCAAACTATTTTTGCCTTTAATTCAGCATATCCTTCCCAGCATTGGCCTCCAACAACCTCCCAGGAGTCATCCAAAACTCTCTGGAGTCTGGAAACCAGGAGAGATGAAGGCACCTGGCACAGGGCAGCTCCACAAAATTATGATCCTCCACAAATCCAGCCTCAATATCCCAAAAAATCCTTGTATTCCTAATCAATGAGTGCCCAGCACAGAGCCCACAGAGCCTCTGCAATCCATGCAAATCAAAACTTATTCCTTCCACAGACCCCTTCTGCTTTCTTCTTGCCCCCAAAATGATGTGAAATCCAAAAATTCAGCATGTTCTGACCAAATGCACAAACAGCCACCAGGACCTGGCTTCAGCTGCATCAAAGTCCATCACAAGGTACATTTTTTCCCCCAACTTGTCCAGCCACAAAGAGTTACAAATACGGCAAAAGGAGGTAAAAGGTTTTTGGATCCCTACAGAAAAAGATTTAGGTGCAGTTTTAGGTGTTGTGGGATTTTTCTTTTTCCCACTAAATCCCACATCCATTAATTTCAAGAATGAAGTCAGATTTTTTTTTTTTTCCCTTTTTTTCCCCCTTTTTGGGGGGGGAACGTGGCTGGTTATTTGACGAGTGAAGCATTAGATTTGCGAGTTGTTCTGCAAGCCAAAACACGCTCCCTTTTCATTCATAACACTGAGCTGCTCGGCGTTAAACAGCCGATTATCATGAATGAAGTGGGTGTAACTTCCTTGAAATCCTCCAAAGACCTGTCAAAGCACAGCTACCGCACTCGCTTTTCTCCTTGAAGCACACAGATCATTGCTTTAATTGTTCCCCGCACCCGATCCCCCAAATGTGCTCCCTTCAAAGCACGAGGCTTTTTGGGGGAGGAGGGAAGGGCAAGGGTGGGGAATGGAGCCTCAGGATAAGAGAGGGAAAGTGGGGCTGTGTCTCCACCGCCGAATTTTGATTTTCTTGTGGGATCTAAATTAAGCTTCATCCGTTTAAAAGTGTGGCAGACAAAACCTTACAAATCAAAGCCCTGGCCTGTTTTGCATGGATAATCAAGAGCCTCTGGCTCTTTTTCCAAGAGGAAACGTTTAACCCTAAAGAGAAGAGGACTCGCGGTTAAAGTGTTGCCCAGGGACCTGGAAAATTTAAATTTGACTCCAGGTCTGCCGTTCTCCATCCTCTTCCCAAGGTTTTTTTGGCCCAGGGTTGCCACTTCGCTGATATTTGCAAACTGGGATGGTTTTTGAGCCAAGAGGCTGAAAAACTGTCCTGATGAACACAAGTTCAACCTGGGAGCTGGTTTAATGCACAGATCTTCCCAAGGATGACCATCATCCTGAAGAAAGAGCTGCAGCATCTCAGCCACTCCTCTTATCCCACTTCAGGACACCAATGGATGGATCTTGGCCAGCAATAAATTGTGATCTCATCACTGACGCACCAAATATTTCATCCGCTTGCCTAAACACTTCAGAGCCTGGAAAGCTACAGAAAACCCACTAAAAAACCCCCAAACCCACAAGGACTAACACACTTAACAAGGTTTAGTCTCAGGAAACACAGGGGAAAGTGGCACCAGGGAAAACCATTACAATTTTTCATATTTCAGCTCAGATTCTCAGCTAAATCTCATTATCTCGCCCACACCAAAACACCAACAACAAATCTTGATGGTGTTTTAATGACAACAGTTTTTGCACGTCGCTTAACATCTCTAACGCTAACAAAAGCTGGTACTTGGGGGAAGAAAACATAAATATTTGTCCAGCATTTTGGAAAACTCCAAACTTGTAATGGATTGCAGCCAACTCTGGAGACAGCAGCACCCACCTGCTCCCAGTTTTGATCACAAAGGGGTGATGCCCATCTGGGAACATCCACACTTAGCTGGACACTGGATCCCACTGAAATGTTGTCCCCTATCCCTAAAACACCACTGCAGGGAGCTGGAGGTGCCCACAGCAGCTCCATCTTCTAAAAACCCACATTTCCTCCTTACCAGTGAATGGAAATCACAAGACCCCGTCCCAAGGGATTACCCTGCTCCCATGGAAGCCAGAGGGAATTTTGACACTGGTTTCCAACTCAGCAAGAGCTGGCTGACACACCAGCAGACCTGACAGGTTGCATTTTCATGCCCATGACTGTTATGGGCACGAGGATTCGTTTCCATTTATCTTTAGCTGCCGTTCAGTGCTGGGTTTCTGCTGCATCTGGGGCTGCATTGCTGTGAAATGGATCACTGGCTCTGACTCACCCTGCAAAGGACACGTTTGTAAACTGACCCACCATTGACAAAATCCTCTCTTTCTTCATTTGGAGGAGGCGAGATGAGGCATAGGTTCCTCGTCTGATTCATTTCCTGGGGAAATTTTTACTCTCTGCATCTTTTTTCAGTCCTTATTCAGCCAGCGAGTAGTGAAGTGATTAATACAAAATCCACGCTTGACACAGAGTGGAAGGATTCATTCAAATTCTTTTAAAATCAGCGCTTAATTAATTGCTTAGAAAAACAACCCATTGCCAAAAATGTGGGGGGTTGGTTTTGCTTTCTTTTTCCCCCCTTTCCTTTCCTTTTTTTTTTTTTTTCCAGTTGAGAAAGCTTTTTCAGTTGAGAAACTAATTACAGGCAACGGCACACAGCGAAATGCACGAAGGACAAAACCTGGCACCTTTTTGAATTCAGCCCCTCGGAAGGAAGAATTAGGAACCTGGACAGAGCTCCAGGGCAGCTCCAGCTCTGCTGCTTCTTCACTTCCATCCAGCCCTGGTGCTCTCTCCCAGCCCTGCAGAAATCCTGTGAGGATCAGGCACGAACACACAGACAGTGATCAGGAAATTCAAACTGCCAGAAACAAAAGCTAAGGCAAAGAGAGCCCTGTGGAAACTGCTGTAAGTTTCTTGACAATTTTTTATCTCCCTGATTATTCATATCAAGGCAGTACTAACCAAGTCCAGACCAGGATGGGGTTGGGAACAATCCCTGGGGCTTGCCAGCCTCTGCAGGACTCGGCACTCAGGATCAGGCTCCTTTCTCCATCCTGCTAGGGCGGACAAGCTCAGCCTAAAGATTCAGGGGAAAAACAAGCATGTCCTTTCCCTTCATTTCCCCTCCCTTTCCTCTCTCTCTCTCCACATTCCTCTCCTCTCGCCTTTTTCACGGCGAGCACTGAATGATGGGATTTTTGACATCAGAGGAAAGTCATCCCTTCTCCACTCCCCCAGCTCCTGGCCGCTTCCTCCTCAGCCACTCTGCTCGTTTGCATGCTCCATCCCTACTCCAAGCCTGGGATCAGCTGATCCCACCACAGCAGCATCTCCCTAAGCATCCTAAACCCTGCCCCAAGCACAGCACCCTGACTGGTCTGCTTGCCCTGACAGCCCCACTCCCGACCAGCTCTTAAAGCTCACTCCGTGGCTGCTCCAGAGCTGGCATCCACTATAGCAAAGTCATTGTTTGGGCAAGGTAAAGTGACCTCTGTTTACTCAGACAACTCAGCCGCCTGCAGGGAATAACTGGGTTGGAGATAAGTGAAAATGTGGCTGGGAAAGTTTCGCGTTCGCTGCCACAATGAGCTGAATGTTCGGGCAGTTCATGCCCTCTCTCCTGCAGTTTCTCCAGCCCTTTGATTTATTATCTGCAGCCAGACAGCCAATGACCCCATCCCACTGCAGCGAGCCAAGGACACATGAGAGACTTGTTCAGCTCCGTGTATTTTCTGATCCCAATAAATACCCCGTTAATTATCATAAGCTGCCAGGCACCTGCCATAAGCTGTTTATTAAAGAACAGCATTAACCAAATCAGGCCTTTTTCAGCACGCATTTCCTCCTCCAGTAACCCCAGTGCGAGTGAATCCCAGCTGGACTCGGGGCACGGCGAGCAGGGCTCGGCAGGGTCAGGAGCGGAGCAGCAGCGCAGGAACCGCGGTGACTCAGGAGGGCTCTGAGTCACGGAGCTCCTCCGGCTTCCTCCGTGCTCCGGGGGGCGGAGGTCGGAATTTCCTGCTGGCCCTCGGCCTTGTAAATCACCACGTCCTGTTGCAGCAGAGCTGCTGGGAGGTCAGCGAGTGGGAGAGCTGGGGCTGCTGCCCAGTCCACCTGCTCGGGAGGAGGAGGGATGGGAGCACTGGCCCGTTCAAGCGCTGGGAACGCGGTGGAAGGACCACAGCAGCACCCTGGGGCTTCTTGCTCCGTACAGAATTCAACGTGCCCTGACACCTTCACATTCCTGACAACCTGACTGGGACCACACATAGTCCATCCAGCAGCCCACGGACCCAAATCTCCTCTTACAAACGCATGGACAACACTGATACAACCCCAGGTGGTTTCTCTGCCTTCCTTCAAGACAGCCCCACAAACGAGAAGAGAAGCCCTAAAACCCTTCATCAATTATACCTATGGATTTGAAAGTGAAAACCAAAACGTTGGGTGGAGGTTCTGGGACAAATCCAACCCTTCCCAAAATCTTCCCTGCTGAACTTAATTCCAGTTGTGGCTGGAAAGATTTCACTGTCACAAAGAGCTCATGGATGAGCTGTGCCACAGTGGCCCTGAGAAAAGCCAATGGCTTTTCTGTAACTGTGAGAAAACGGACCATGGATAATCAGGAAGGGAAGGAAACATTTTAGCCATATGAAGATCACCTTCCAGAGCAGAGCCAGCTGGCCAAACCCAGTGTTTGAAGCAGGAAACTGAATGGAAAGGAGAAGAGGGCTGCTGATGGTAACTCAGCAGAATTCCTGGCCACACCCCACGGAAGGTGACACAGGACCAAGTGCATCTTACACCAAAAGCATGTGCAGGAGGAAAAATGAGCTCAGCACACCTCAGCAGTCCTTCAGACTCCACACAAAGCTGACAGACAGATTTACTGCCAGGCTCACCTGGTACCTGGCCACGTTGGACGGTTTCTCTCACTGCACTCTGAGAAATGTTAAACACCACACGGTGACAAATAATCCTACACAGCAACGTAACAGCCCCTGCCACAACCGGGTTATAATCCCTTGCCAACCAGTGGGTGGGACTTTGAAACCTTTATTTCCAGTCCTGCACCTTTAACTGCTTTCATTTCATCCCTTCTAAGGCTGAATTTGCTTTAATAATTGCAGGGAAATTTGTCCCATTTTCCAGCTAATGCAGACATGAAGAGAGATCCCCACTCCAGCCCAGGACTGCTAAAAGCATTTGTGACACTGATACTGCCTGGGGAGTTTGTGGATGGTCAGATCCGAATGGATTTTGGCACATCCTAAAAAATGTTATGGTTTTTGAGAGAGATCAGTTGGTTCCCATCAGAATTTCACACCTTATCTGAACAATGATGGCTCTTGGAGCATCTTTTGGAGCATATCATTATCTGGGCATCAAAACCTTGTACAAAAAATTTCCTTGAGAAATCCAGCCAGGTAGAACCACATGCAGTGACAAGGAGATTAAACCTAAGGAGGTTTTGACCAAAATCAAGACACTCATTTTTATCAGCCAAAGGCAATTCCCCCCTGCCAGCGCTCCTGAAGGACAGTGGGTGGGTTTCCATCACTCAATGTTTCAAAATCAAGGCTGGGCATTTTTCATCCAGACAGATGCAGCTCAGACAGGGAAGTCTTTAGGCCAGCAGTGCCCACAAGGTCAGAGCTGCCCGTGCTGAGGCTCCTGGCTGGCTCCAGCACCTCCCCAGCGTTCACCTACAGCAGCACTTGTTGTTCACAGCCAGCCTCTTTCCCCACGGATGACCAGACCTGACCCTGCTTAGATTACAGAAGTTAAAGGGTCCAGAAGTGAGGAAAACAGGAAATCCAAACAGTGAAAATCTCAGCAATAATGTTTCCTAACAAAGACCTTCAGATCTCACTCCGGGCCAGCAGCTGTCTTGAAAGGACCTCCTTTAGCGTGGTCTTTTTGCCATTTATTTTTACCCTGTTTGTTTTTCTATACTGTGACATTTTCCTCCTTTTTTTAAAGGCTTGGTCATAAATGAGGGCGCTAATCCAGACCTCAGAGGACAGACATGAACGCACGTACCCCATGTGCTCCCATGGCATGGAATTTTCCCTACAGAAAACCAACCCTGTGCACCACTTACATGCCCTTTTGGGGCCACGAAATTGGGATTGAATCCTGCAGGGATCTGAAATCAGATGATCCACAGCTTAATTTACTGCACCGCAACCTCTGGGGCTGCAAAGCAACTCCAAACATGGTCCCAGTAAGGAATCACGAGTTTCATTTTGAAGGAAAAGATCAGGTTTGTTTGTTTTGGTGCTTCTGCATTTTAGACCCCACCCAAATCTTCTGACCAAATATTCTGTACCAATTTGGCTGTGACACTGCTGTGGGCCAAATCCGTGGGTGGCATAAATTGGCATCGCTCCTGTGCCACTGGGTCATCAGTGGAGATCGTGCCCTGGTTCTTCTCAGAGCCCATTATGGGAATTTAAGGAGCGTGGAGAGGCATTTTTAAGGTCTGGTTGTTTTCAATTCAAATTTAAAATTTCATCCGGGGTGGTTTTGGGGGTGAAATTTGACTTTTCCTCCCCGGGCAGGGCAGGTTTTTGCCATTACACTGCCATCTAGTGCTGCGAGCTCGCAAGGGAAAAGAGCCCAGACCTGCAGGGGTGACCATCGGCAAGAGCCAAGCTCGGAAAGGAGGGTCCACGAGTAAATTAAATCCAATTAATCACCGAGTGCACAGCCAGTGGTGGCCCTCAACCGTGGTAAAGTGACCAAACGCTTCCAACAGAAGGGGTTGAAAAGAAGCTCATCCATTATCCAGCTGTTCTCCATGGTGGGGGATGTTCAGGATGTGCAAGTTTGAAACTAGAAGTCTCCAAATCCAGCTGCTCACCTGGTACCAGGTGTTATCGTTGCCACCAAGCAAGAAGTTTTTCATGGCAAGAACCCTCCTGCAAGGCCCTGAATGCCTCTGGCCATGTCTTTTCCAGCTTTCCTGGATCTGTTCCTCAGCCCAACTCCCTCCTGCCTTCAGCTCAGTTGTATCACAACATCTGGGCCAAATTTATTCTCTTTGTAATTGATTTCAGTGGTTTCCACCATGGGCTTTTTGGAGTCTCTCTCTCCACAGCCATCACTATGATCAGCATCCAAAAAAGATTTCCTAAGCCAGCACGTCACAGCGCTCACAGAAACCCTCCCCACGCTCAAGGACTGGGCAGCAAAGCTAAAACTGAACATCTGAACACTCACAGAGTGACCTTTCCGAGTTAAAAACCCCAGCCCTCAGCTTTTACTCACGCAGAGGATATTTGTCCTCAGTGGAATGTGTGTCAGAGGGTGTGAAAGTGAGAGTGTCTTGAGGTTACCAATTGTTCAGCCTCATAGTGGATGAATCATACGATAACACCACAGCAACATCCTGTAGGACTGTCAGGAGCCTCTATTTCTGGCACCGTGTCCCTGCTCTGCCTCATGAGCAAACGTTATTTGTGCTCTGCTGCAGAAAACCCAAACCAAACACACTGGACGCTCCTCTTGCAGGCACCAAATCCCAAGTGCCTGCCTGAGCCCTCAGACCTCCACTTGGGTGATGGATGGTGCTAATAGGGCTGGGATGGATGTCTGATGGGGACGTGAGCAGCTCTCCACGTGTGAGGAACAATATTTGTGTCTCCTTGGCCACAGCAGGGCTCAGGGGGAGTTTTGGGGCTCTGGGACGAGGCTTGGGAGGCAGGGGGTGCTGAGAGAGTGACAGCTCAGATTTATCTTTGCCTGTTTTCCTCCTGGAGGACCACGAGAAAATCATTTCCCCTTTTCTCCCCCCTTTTAGTCTCTCCAGACCTGCAATCCACAGCTCTGCTGCTCCTTGAGCTGCACCCCGGGCACGCTCAACTTCCTTTGCCAACCTAAACACAAAATGAGGCTCTTTAAGGTCTTTTCCAGCCCAAACCACTCCATGATTCCACCTGAGGGAAGCAAACCACGGCATGGCACAGCAAAGCAGATTATGGGATTGCAGGAAAACCACCAAGGATCTGCAGCTCCCCAGCACAAAAATCCAGCTTGGATCCTAGTTTGGCATCCCAAGCACACAAGTCCATCCCCTAAACACCCCAGGTGTGGCTCCAGGGGTACAGACAGGAGGTCTGACCCCTTTGGGGTGCAGATCCAGCTGCTCCACGCAGCCCTCCCTTGGGAAAGGTTTGCTGTAGGAACTCTTGGAATGGCCACACTTAGGGCAGAGCCCCTTCCCAAGGTGATGGCAGGATTTTGGCCTCTCCTTTGGAACTCCGGTTCCAAAACATCAACAAATGGAGCTCATATTTCAGCCATAATCCCACAAGATTCAAGGGAACCGTGGTGGAAACACCCTGGGAAAAATCAGGATAATGGTGCAACAACATTTTTGCAGGGAATAACACCAGGAAAAACCTTGAAATCCTGTAAAACCCCATTCAAAAACTTCCAAACAAATGGTTTATCTCTCATCAGAAATTACTTTCTGCTTTTTATCACTACATAGTTTTGACCATAGCTTTACTCTTATTTTTTCATATATTAAAGAAAAATACAATGTCAACACAGAATCCTTTGAATCCATCCCTAGTGAACATACATTGCATTTTAAAATAGTCAATATTTTGATGAAATGGCAAGTCCTGTTCAAATGTACTTTTTTATGAAGAAAAGAAGAAAACCTTCCTTCAGAGAAAATCTGGGCCTGTTTCTGAAAATAGCTAAATTTGAAATATTTTGCAAGAATTATCCTCTGTTTAACTCTAAAAACAACAAATTCCTCAAACACCACTAAATGATCACCATTACTGTTTTTCCATTTCCATTGGAAACACTTTCAGTGTTTCAAGCACTACTCACAGTAGGAATTTCCAGGATATTCCCACTAATAAGAAGGAGATTTTTAAAACAATCCTGGGGATTAGCCACACATCTTCCATTAAAACTAAAGCACCCTTGACTGCTTTACAATCTCATGAGATTAATTTGAAGAAAGTCTATTTAAAATTAATGTGAAAGTGGGCCAATATCAGAGGGTGGGAGCTGAATCCCTTTTCAGTGCACTGGGATAGGATGGGAATTTCCACACAGGCAGCACCCAAAAGGTGCTGCTCTGGATTCTGAACAGAATCAAAATGATTGAAATTTAATTGAAATAATTAAAAAAAATAAATAAAAACAATGAAACAAAAACCAACCCAAAAGAAAATTAGTTTAAAGTCAAACAAGCGAATGAGGAGGTCAGCAGGGGAAAGCAGAGATGCTTTATGAGGTCACTTTTACTATTTTGACTTCAAATCTTTGGATCATTCGATCTCATTCTTGTGCTTTCAAATCCCAGACCTTAACCCAGCTCTGACAGAGCCCCAAAATCAGCCACAACCCCAAAACCCGATGCCACCTCTCTGCCTTCCAGCACCCCCCTGCAGCAGGCCCAGCCAGGCTGAGCATTCCTTGCTCTGAAGAGAGGAAAAAAAATCCTGTCAAATTCAAAAAATATCTCCAGTGCTGCCTCCTCCTCATTTCCTGACTGCAGGCAGGGCGGAAATAGCTACATTTCCTGAGCAGGGCTGTTCTCCAGGGAAAGGCAGGCTGTCTGTCTGTCTGTCTGCAGCAGCAGGGGCTGGGCTGGGCTCAGGAGGATCCCAGGATTTCCAGCAGGAGCTGGGATAACAGCACCGAGGGGCTGAGGAGCCAGGGGAGGGAGGAGATGGGAGATGAGAGTATAAAAATGTGTTTAAAGGGGGGAAAAACAGGGAAAAGAGAGGGAGACAGGAGAGTTACCAACACCCAGAGTCTGTGTGCAGTGAAATCAGAATGAACTCCATAATCCCCCATATTTTGTCTATGTTCTGTATATCCTCAGTCTGTGTTGCAGATAAACAGAATCTGGTCCTGATTCCCCTGAAAGGGAGGGTTTACATATCCCTCTTCTATATTCTGTATTTAGGAATCTATTTGGTCCCATTTTCTTTGAAAGGGGTGTTTATATATCCTTATTCTACATCCTTATTCTATATTTTGTATATAGGGAATCCATTTGGCTCCAATTTCTCTGAAGAGGTTGTTTCTACACCCTTATTTTATACCCTTACTCCATATTCTTTATTTAGGGAATCCATTTGGTCCCAGCTCCTTTCAAGGGGGTGTTTATATCCCCTTATTCCATATTCTGTATTTAGGGAATCCATTTGGTCCCAATTTCTCTGAAAAGGAGTGTTCATACATCCTCCTTCTATATTTTGTATTTAAGGAATCCATTTGGTTCCAATTCCTTTGAAAAGGGGTGTTCATATATCCTCATTCCATATCTTTAGTCTATATTCCTGATATAGGGAATTATTTGGTCCCAATTCCTTTCAATGGGGTGTTTATATCCCCTTATTCCATAGTCTGTATTTAGGGAATCCATTTGGTCCCAGCTCCTTCAAAGGGGAGGTGTTTTCCTGCACAATTCAGCCACATTCAACAGCAACAAAAAAAATGCAATTTATAAGGACAACGTAAAGGCTTGGTTTTAGCAGGGTGGGAAGAGATTTAATCGCCCAGAGGGAGGGGGGAAGATGGATGAACCCAGATAACTCCTGAGAAAGTCTGCAAAGAGGTGGAGCAAAGCACAATCCAATAAAGGCCAGGGGGAAAGCCTGATCTTCCCTCATTGGAAATCCATCCTGCCTCGGCTCCTCAGGGCCAGGGGAGTCTCTGATTACCCAGGGAAGTGTCCAAAAGAGCCCAAACACCTTTTGGGGAAATCATCCTGCCTTGCTGTGCTCAGCAGAAAAGCTAAAAATGGGGGGGTTATTCCTGCATTGTTGTTGCAAAGGTAAAGAGGCTGAGAGGTCAAACCCTGCTCACCTTTCAGCTGTCACCTCCTAAAAGCTGGGTTCCCTAAAAGTTGGGTGCTAAAAGTTGGCTTTCCATTCTCAACTCATTGTTTTGGTGCTTTAAATCCTAAATAAAGAGATTTAGGCAGCTCTGGGGGTAAACCCACCAACCCCAAAGCAGAGGAAAGGATGGACACTACCAGAGTCTCACAGCTGGATTTTAAATGGCTGAAATCAGTCAGGAAAAATCTCATTCACGGAGGCAGTTTGAGGAAAAATAATAAAAAAATTACAGGTATAAGAGCCTAAATCCTGATATAATTAACAGATAATCTCCCAAAGTGACCCTCAGTGACCTGAGGTCACCCCATGGCTCTGCCTGGTAGGAAGCTGGCTTGGACTTGACCCTGCATCATCCCCAAAGAGGAGGGCAGCTGATAAAACTGGGCTGTGTTTACTTGCTGCAAACATCACCTCCACCTGAGTAGGATCAAACCCAATCAGTCTGCTGAGCTGCCCATTTTTCACCCACAAAACATCTTTGCTTTGGTAATTATCAATCACCCTTCTGCAGAAAGGTTCCTCCAATTTTTTTTAACTACTCAATCCTTGGAGAGACAGATGAATTTTAATGATTTAGATTATTAACCTAAAGGTTGATCCAGACTGGGAGGAACAGAATAATTTGTTTAATCATTATTATTATTTATAATTATTTAACATAGGGGAGAAAAATATCACCTTAAATGTCATCATGATGCTTTTTTAATTGCCTCGGATGAAATTCAGAATAATCATTACTCTGTAAATGTATACAGATCTAATTTTAAATACCCTACGATGCTGGATATTTCTCTGGAAAATGCAGAGGATGCATATTCATTACTGAATAGGGATTTGCAAAGACAGAAAAGAATTGATCAACCAGTTATTGAAAATTAATTCTTTTCCCAATTCACAGCTGGGCTGTTTTTTGACATGAGGCAGAAAAAGAAGCTGAGCCAGGTAATTTTTCTTACTCTCTCATTCCAGAACTTTAGGATGTGTCCTTTAGGAGGAGGGATGGTTTATGGGTGCCTAAAAACGTGCTTTTAATTTGTAATATTGGTATTGTGGCTTTATCTGCACTAAGAATGGTTACCCTGAGGGATGCCCAGCGCAGAGAAAACTTCAGTCTGGGAGGAATATTGGAACCCAGCCCCACGTGGGGGATATAAAACCACAGGAAATACACAAAACTCAGTAGTTTCAGAGGAGTTGTTGCTGGCTTGGTGTTTGTTGGGGTTTTGGGGGTTCATGCAGCTTCTCCATGGAGATGCACATAGGAAAAAATAAGTTTGGGGATGGAACAAGTTTCCCAGAGCAGCCCTGGATCCCTGGAAGTGTCCCAAGCCAGGCTGGAGCATCCTGGGACAGTGGAAGGTGTCCCTGCCCATGGTGGGGGCTGGAAGGAGAAGATCTTTAAGGTCCTGTCACACCCAAACCGTTCTGGGATTCAGTGAAGGACAACCCTGTGTAGGGCCAGCATCCTGAGGAACAAACAGCATAAAGATGGGTTGGGGGCTGCAAGGGGAGGATCCTGACCTGTGCCCCTACAAACACACCCCAAACCAGTGACAGCTCCCATCCAACGAAGCAAAATGGGAGCTGGTCCCTCCTGGAGCCCACCCTGCTCCTCCCTGCAGGTTGTGGGAGTCTGGGATCACTTGGGGAGCTCAGGTTTCCAAGAACCAGCAGCAGCACCATCCCCAGGGGCTGCAGGGGTGTCCCAGGGCGCGTTTCTGACAGCAAAACAGCTAAACCAAACCAGAAAGAGATAAGAAAAGGCTCCTCCAAGCCCAGTGCCAGGCAGCTCAAAGCTCCTGGATTTGCCAGACTTCCAGCAGGTAAGCCTGCATTTTCCCTGCTCACACTGCGTGTTCCAAAGGCCTTTGTTTCCCAAAGCTGAGTTAGGGCACGGCCTCCCCGTTTCCCACCCCTGTGTCCGTGCCCCCTCCCCGAGCTGGGGACAGGCCCTGCGAGCCTCAGCTCGGGGAACATTTGCATTTTCATTGGCACAGGTACAGCATTCAGAATTCTTTCAGGCCAGGCCAATTAAAACAAGCTGAAAACTGCTGAGGGAAGCAGTTTCAGGCAGGATCTGCTTACATTCCCCCTCGGAGAAAAGCGGGGGGCCCACTTGCTGTAACTCTCTCCTTCTCTGCACAGCGTGGGCTTTGCGCTCTTTATTTTTTTTTTTCCCCTTTTTTTCTTTTTTTCCTTTCTTTTTTAAGGTGGAATAACTTGTGCCCTTTACACAGGGGCTCCAAGAGATGGGTGGCAGAACTTGGGAATGTGGCTTCATTTTCAAACCAGGCTGTAAAACCAAATTGAAGCATGGGAATTTAACAAAAAAAAAAAAAGGGGGGGATGGAAATAAAGAAAAAACCACCAAGCCCAAAACTGGTAACTCTCCACAGATTAACACACTTTACCTCCTTCACAAACCTTGCATGGTATTTTCTTAAAAAGGAATAAAGCCACATAATTAGCAATCAGTTGAAGCCTAAGGCTTTTCTGCCACCACAGAGACTATTCAATGCCTACTGGCTCCCCTAACACACTCCTATTACTCTTGGGTTTCATTTTGGACAGCCTCTTTCAAACCTCAGATGTGTTGTAAATGCAAACTGACAGGTTAAAAGATACCATTTTTATACCCCTGGGCAAATAAAAGAAAATAAAATTAAAAAGCCCATCCTACCAGAGCTGCTTTATTTCCCAGTGATAACCCCCAAGTGCTGCAAGAAGGTTGGAGGAATGATGAAGGGTGCCAGGGATGGAAGGATTTGTGGTCTGAAGGGTCAGGATGCTGCATGCACCCTTTTAGCCTGGCAAACCCCCTGGTATTGGCAGTGCCCTTCCCAGAGCCCACAGTGGCCACTCTCCCAAACCCCTGCATGCCAGGACTGCCACAGAGAAAACACCTGCAAATGCCCCTGCCTCAATCTGGGGGGGAAAAGGGGCTAATCCAGCAGAACAGACCCTGCACAGGGATTTGCATTTGTTTTCATGGCTCTGAATGAGGCTGTGTCACTCCTGGGCTCGGGCTGAATGGAGGGGAAATGCGTATTGCATGTAAAATTTGGGTCCGTTTGGGGTCGATCTGGGGTTTCAAGCGGTGACAGAACCCAGAGGGGTCTGAATCCAAGTTTTTTTCCACCTTGATGAAGCAGCCCTGGGCTCACACAGACACCAACAGCTCCCATCGAGGCCTGGGCACCCAGAGCTGCCACAGCATAGCCAGAAATCAGAAACTACAGCACAACCCTGCCACGTCATCCCTCACCTAATTGTCACCAATATGTTAATGGCAGGCACAGGAGAAACAAAACAGGTGACAGCTGGAGCCAACAGAAAGGATTGGAGACAGCAGAAATACCAGATTCCTTAGATCATCCCTGAGAGGAGCCAATTCTCTTCTCTTTGCTTTCAGAGCCCTGCTCTAGGAACAGGCTGGCCCAAGGGACCAGGAAAGTAGGACATGAGGACTATTCTGGATCAAAATGCTTTTCTTTTACAAAGGCTGCCGGGTGCCCTCCTCAGCGACCTCGAGCAGCTCAGCTCTGTCACCTGCCACTCAGGTGCCTGCAGAGGCCAGGTATTGATTTCATCAGGGCACACAAGGAACAGACACCGTCGGTCCCTGCAGTCCATGGAACGTGCCGTGAGCATCCTGTGATCCCAGCCCTGCCTGGACAGAGAGCGTGGGTCCCTTGATCTCTGGAAGGGGGAGTGGATCCCCAAATTTAATAATAGAGGGCAGTGTGCGACACTCACGTGGTGACTTTCATGCTGGAGTGTGAAAGGACACACAGCTGATCACCTCCCCTTCCTGCCCTGCTCCACAGCCCCACCTCTCCTCTCAAATAACACCTCCCATCCCTCTCATTCAGGAGCAAAAATGTCCTTTAATCTGCTAGAAATATTTCCTGCTTTCTCTCCCTCCTTTAACGGAAATCTCTGGATTCACCTCTCCAGAGCAAAAAGCAAACAACAACAAACGAACGGAAACATCCTCTGTGCGTTGATCTCCTCTCCAGGTGTAGGCAAGGATTGGACTGAGCAGATGATGATCAGTGGAAATCCAGGTAAAAAGAGAAAGAATGCAAAGAAAATCTTTGCAACTGAACTATCCTGAGGTGGATCAAGGTTCCACCCACCTGGGACACTTTCTAGTGACATTTCTAAGGGCATCCCCCAAGTTGGGATTTCCCCAGCCATGCCCCACTAGGCAGCTTTTCCTCCTGCTTTTCAAGAGCAGAAAAAGTAGAGGGGAAAAAATTAAAAAAAAAGGAATCAGGAAACACTCACTTGGCCGTGTCCTGAGCAATTCCCAAGACGCAAGCGAGCCCAGGTTTCCTGCTGTCCCCTCAAAGATGCAGTTTTCCACTCCCACCTTTTCCCCTCCTGCTTATCTCCCTCCCCCTTGCCCCCTGAGCCTGCCTGAGCACAGATTAGATGCCGAGCAGTGCACAGAGAGCCGACTCTCCCAGACAAGCTGCAGAGATAAAAGCAGCCAAACACTGTCCAGAGACAGCGTGGGCAGGGCCGGGCTCCCAGCGGCTCCCTCTGGGTGATGCCTGGAGCTGGGGACCCTCCTGCAGCTGGACTGCGAGTCCTAGAGGCAGAAACACTTCTGTCTGCTCCCTGTGCTTAAATAGAAATGAAATTTTCAAAAATATCCAGTGGAAACCCTTTTTCAGGCATCCAATGCTGCTGCTCAGGGGTGCAAAGGAACGGCCACTGCCACCCTGCAGGAGGGACAGCTCTGCTGTCATTTCACACCCCTCTGTTTGCCCCTCAGAGGATCCCACAGCACATCCTGGCACTGACCAGGGTGAGCAGCTCAGCAGCAAAGGGCTCATCCCATCAGCATCCCCGCAGCCAACCCCGAGAGCAGAGGCCCAGCAGTGCTGTCCCCGCTCCTTTGGTCCCTCAGATGATCCCTCAGTCGATCCCTTGGTCCCTCAGATGATCCCTCAGATGATCCCCCAGATGATCCCCCAGATGATCCCTCAGATGATCCCTCAGATGATCCCTCAGATGATCCCTCAGATGATCCCTCAGATGATCCCTCAGATGATCCCTCAGATGATCCCTCAGATGATCCCTCAGATGATCCCTCAGATGATCCCTCAGATGATCCCTCAGATGATCCCTCAGATGATCCCTCAGATGATCCCTCAGATGATCCCTCAGATGATCCCTCAGATGATCCCTCAGATGATCCCTCAGATGATCCCTCAGATGATCCCTCAGATGATCCCTCAGATGATCCCTCAGATGATCCCTCAGATGATCCCTCAGATGATCCCTCAGATGATCCCTCAGATGATCCCTCAGATGATCCCTCAGATGATCCCTCAGATGATCCCTCAGATGATCCCTCAGATGATCCCTCAGATGATCCCTCAGATGATCCCTCAGATGATCCCTCAGATGATCCCTCAGATGATCCCTCAGATGATCCCTCAGATGATCCCTCAGATGATCCCTCAGATGATCCCTCAGATGATCCCTCAGATGATCCCTCAGATGATCCCTCAGATGATCCCTCAGATGATCCCTCAGATGATCCCTTGGTCCCTCAGATGATCCCTCAGATGACCCCTTGGTCCCTCAGATGATCCCTCAGATGATCCCTCAGATGATCCCTCAGATGATCCCTCAGTCCCTCAGATGATCCCTCAGATGATCCCTCGGTTCCTCAGATGATCCCTCAGTCTTTCAGATGATCCCTTGGTCCCTCAGATGATCCCTCAGATGGTCCCTTAGATGATCCCTCAGTCGATCCCTCAGAGGATCCCACAGCACATCCTGGCACTGACCAGGGTGAGCAGCTCAGCAGCAAAGGGCTCATCCCATCGGCGTCCCCACAGCCAACCCCGAGAGCAGAGGCCCAGCAGTGCTGTCCCCGCTCCCCCGGTCCCTCTCTGGTCACACCATAAGGGCTGGGGTGGACACAGCAGTACAAACCCCATTACTGACCCCACAGGGATGTGCTGGGCACGGGGCAGCAGCGCTGTCCGGGGGACACTCCAGAACAGGAGCTGTCATATTTATCTCAGGCCTCTCCAGAGCCGGGTGGAGGCGTCGGGCAGAGCACACAAAAGGACCATTGAGGGCAAGCCAGCCCCAGAAACAAAGCAGATGCTTCGGGGAAGTTTGCAAAGGCCCCGGCACAGAAGGTTGGCAAAGCTGCTCTCCCAAATCAGGGCCCATCTCCTTGGCAGCATCAGGAGCCCCCGAGCAGCCCTGTGCCAGTGGCACTGTTGGGAGGAAGGGCAGTCTGGAGGACAAAGCCTGGCAGGGAACAGGGATGCAGAACCAAACCAAAGCTCAGACGCCACCAGAGCTTTTAAACTCTTCCACCAACTTTGGCTGGTGAGGTCTATTTGGCTTTTTTTTTTCCCCTTCACTGTTTTGGTAAATTAAGGAGTGGAATGGGAAAGCAAAACCTCCTGTCTGACCTGCTGGGAGTTTTACTCTTTGTGAAACATCGAGAGGTCACGGTGCAGAGAATGTGCATTAGAGGTGAGGTTTCAGAGGCTGCAGTGTGGCACTGAGCAATTCTGAAGCTCTCCTAAAAGAGGATGCAATAATCAGGTCTAAGACCGGGGACTGGTCCAAGCAAGGTCAGTTTTCTATCTAGAAAGCATAAGGGAAGATTCAAATGTTTTAAGTGAGGAAAAAAAACCCAAAACGCATTTGAAATGAACTTCCTACTTATTTAAAAACCAATCCAAACTGCTTTTCTGCTCCTAGCTGGTATTTCAGGAATGAGCCTGACCAAAGGCACCTGGTCTGGTTTTACAGACTGAACTGCTTTTGGAAAGGAGTCAGATGGGATTTGGACAAAAACAACGGAGGCCCAGACACAGAGGCTGCCCTGGGAGAGTGTACCAGCTGTCTGCTCAGCCTCAAACCTCTCATCATGTGCTTGCAGGGAAGGCAAGGGGACCTGTTAGGGGTGGCTGAGCTCGGTGCTCAGAGCCAGAGGCCGTCGGTGCAGCTCCATCGCCTCAGATGGAAAAGCCTGGCTCCAGGGAAACAGCCAGCTCTGAGCAGACAGCACACAGGGAGCCTGCATGAGCAAAGACGGGTGTTGGAACTCGGGAGAACAGCAGGAGGGAGCTCAGCAGGGCATGGGCAGGGCATGGGCAAAGCACCTGCTGGCCTGGAAGGAGGAGGTTTGCAGTGGGTCCCAGTGGCGTCCAGTATAAACCAGTCCCACCCTCACCACCAGCCTGGCACAGCCCCTTCCCAGCCCCATCCAACACTGCCATGTCATGAGCAGGATGGGGAGCAAAACAAATCCTGGAAAGAAATGTGAAAAACTGCTATAGAGCCCTTCTTGAACCATTGAAATCCTCACATCCACTCACAGACAATCCAGCAGGATTTAGGAGCTGGCAGACTGCAATGTGTGCTCTCTACAGATCAGTTCTGAGAGCCTGGTGCTCCCAGGGTTGTCCTGCACTGAATCCTAGGATGGTTTGGGTTGGTTGGGTGGCCCTGGGCAGGGACACCTCCCACTATCCCAGGTTGCTCCAAGCCCCGTCCAACCCGGCCTTGGACACTTCCAGGGATGGAGCAGACACAGCTCTGGGCAACCTGTGAATTCACAGCCCTCTGAATAAAGCACATCTAAACCTCCCCTCTTGTGGTTTAAAACTAAACAACATTTAGCTCTAAGATCAGCAGCATCTCCAGTCCACCCCATCCACTCTGGGAGCTTTGTGCACTTAACTCAGCGCTGAACACCACAAGGTAGGTGGGGGGAATTCACCTGGGGTCACACAAGGGGGGCTCTGATCTCCACACAGGGCCTCTCGTTGCTGCCACGAAGCAGGAAAATGCCAAACATGGCTCATACCAATCCCACCTCTCACTAATATGTTTTGTCAGCTCATCATAATCTTGAAAGCAACCTTTAAGTGCTGGGAGGCGTCCTGGTTTCTAATTAGGCTCAGTCAGAATCTGTGGTTTAGTCAAGCCAGCCTGGCTCACGCTGCTGCAGCTTCAAACATGTGCACTTGAGATCAGTTTTTCCACTCAGAAAAAGATAAGGTCCACAGTTTCCTCCCCTCAGATAAGCTTAAGGAGAAAGGAACATGAAGTCATGTCCCTGCAACCCCAAATCCATGCAGTTCTGTGTCCCATCCCCACAGCAGAGCCCCAGCTGTGCTTTACTGGCAACCAAAGCCAGAAATCAAAGCAGGGGATACTCCAAAGGGTGGAGAATAAAAGAATCCAGGGGTTTGCAAGCCATCAGAAAAGGTTTGATACGCTACTGCTCACTGCCACTATTATTTGTATTTTCAGGGGTGTCACGGTGCTCTCAGCACTTTGCAAACAACAAGCCAGAACTCACTGACTTTTCCAACCAACTACAAAATGCAAAAAAGCAGAAAATTCTAAGCTGACTCACTCTGCCTGGTTACAAAGCACTTTCTGAAACATCTTTTCATCAGCCATTTGCTTTCTATAAGAAAAAAATTGATCTAATACAATTCATTGAATCATTTAAGCCTTGCAACCGTGTAATTCCCGATACAAAAGAATTTTCACTGGGCCATTTAGATCACCCTTAAAACCATCTGCAGAGCCTGAGTTATCAGGGATGCTCCTCAGAGCTCTGGCAGTGAATCAGGGAGGAGGCACTGACCTGGTGTAGAGGTGACACACAGAACTCGTGTTCCCTTGGAATGCAACTTGAACCTTGGTAATCCCTCCCTGGCCATGGCATTCCCTTCTCATTCAGCTGCCAAAAGGAGATCTGAAATGAAAATAATTAACATCAATCAGTTATGGTTTTGTTGGGGTGTTGGTTTTTTTCCCTGCTAAGCATCCAAAGCCATATCTTAGATAAACAAACAAAACAAAGCTTTGGGCCCCAACCAGATCCTGGCTCTGAACAAATCTGGATAAGAAACTCGTGGTTGGGATCTGTCACATGGAATCCTGTGGATTCATTCACCTCAGATGTGTTCATTATTATGGTATTTGCACCCCAAACCCGGAACGCTCCCATGGACACGTCCTGAGGCTTGGAAACATCTCACTTCCCTTTGGGGACTGCCTGAGGAAGCTGAAGGTGAGGGGTATCCCCAAGGCACCTCCACAATGACAGAGGCACCTCTGGGGGCTCCATCTCTCAGCATTAGCCACGGTGCCTCAGGGCAAGCCAAACCAACTGCTCAGAGCCAGCCAGAGCCTCAGATCCAGCTTTTCCCTGTGCTCCCTCATCCTGGCTGCTCCTTGGCTCCCACCCAACAGCGCAGCACCTGGGAAGGCCCCAGCCCAGCCTCCCCAAACAGCCCCAGCTGCAGGGCACGGGGAGCTGCCACCCTCTCACAGCCCATTTCCCCTTCCCACGGGCTTCCCAGCACTGCTGCAGCTTCCAGGAGACGCCAGGGATTTGCTGTGCCATGAGGGACTTGAAGGACACCACTGAAACCTAAAAGGGCGAGGAGCTGCAGAGCTCTGCCTTGTCTTTGCAGCCCCAATTGTGCCAAAAAGGGACTAATTAACGAACAGTGGACGAGGCCACGATGATTCCCTGGCAGCTCTGGGGCAGGGGAGCCGTCACTATGGAGATTCAGCACTCCAGGGCTGGTCCCACACTCAATCCTGGCAGGAAGATGCCCACACCCAGCCAGGATCCCACATCCCACCTGAGCTGGTTGTAACCCCGGTGGAGCTACTCCAGGGTTACCCCGGTGCCACTGGGAGGAGAGAGCTCCATCCTGGCATGCAGATGGTTCCCCCTCTCCTTTGGAGAGGCTGAATGACTTTTCAAACCTTTGATTCCTGATGTATTCACTTCAGGAGACACAAAAGTACAAAATCTCAGCATGCATCCCTTGCTTGCTTTAGGTTTTTTTTTTATTTTCCTTCCCACCCTTCCACCCCTTGTCTTTTCTTTTCTTCTCTCCCTGGACAGTTTTATAATTTTGGCCTGTGGCCAGAAAGTCTGTCCTTATTAGCCTGGGCTGGCTGTGAAACACCTGCAGCCCATTAGGGCAGGAGGAGGGGAAAAAATCCCTTGTCATAGGTGAAGTAATGACCACTTCTGCCTTTGTTTTAACACTAAAAGGACAGTCAGGAGGAGAACCAAAAAGTCCCCTGGCTTTACCCCCTCACCTGCCACTGACTGGTCTCAGCTGCAGCCACTGGGTCATTTTTGTCTGATAACTCCAATCATTTGTTGCCACTTCACCCCAGTGAGATTTACAGGTTATTAAATGTGATGTGCACTTGTGCATTTGAAGAGTGCCCCTTGCACCTCATTTTATTTATGGCTTTGTGAGGAGCTAACCAGGCACAAGAAAGAAACTTCCCTCTGGGCAAGTTACAACTGGATTGGCTCCCAGAATATCCCTGCAGGATATTCCCAGCTGGTCCTGGCTGCAGCCACTGCCAGCTCCAGCAGAGCCTCCAGAGTGGCAAAGGGCTCCAGGAGGTGACAGACACTTGTCCCATGGCCCCAAAAGGATGACCAGGGCACAGCAGAGATGCAGAAGTGGCACTCAAGGTACCACTGGAGCTCTTGGCTCTGGCACAGCACAAATTTTTTATAATAAACACAGAAATTGCCACAATCTGAGTACATGGTGACACTGGGGGGACATTGAGAGGCAACAACTCCCAGCCTCGAGAACTCCAGCTCAGCTCAAAGCCCAGCTTGTTGCACCTCTGCAGGGCTCTCCACACGGAGAGGAGCCCCACTTCTGATCCCAAAATCCCCTTCAAAAGATGCATTCGTACGCCAGGATGGCCATTCCCCCCAGGAGGGGCTTGGTGCCTGCTGAGATGTCACACTAAAGAGGTCAAAATGTCCCTCAGATCCCTCCTGTTCAGCAGGGCAACAACCAAAACACACCTGGGCTGAGGGAAAGGCCACAGCCAGACCTCAAAACACACCTGGGCTGAGGGAAAGGCCACAGCCAGACCTCAAAACACACCTGGGCTGAAGGAAAGGCCACAGTGAGACCTCGGAACACACCTGGGCTGAGGAAAAGGCCACAGTGAGACCTCTTGGGATGGGTTTTTCTCTCTGAAAATCCATGAGTGTCACAGGGGATGCTGGGGACAGGAGCTGAGGGGACAGCCTGAGGTGCAAATAATTCATCTTGCTTCACATCTTGAGCTATGACAACAAAGGGGGAGCTTAAAGGCAGCTCCAAGAGTTCTGCTGCTGGAAGCATCTCCAAGGACTGGATGGTATTTCAATCCCAACAGCCCATCCAGCCAAAATGCCTCTGCTGGGATGTCAAAAACCCCAGAGTTCCTCCCCAAACTTGTTGTGCTTTAATCAAACTACCTCTTGTAGCTGCAAGGCACTGGAGACATTTACACCCCAGCAGCTGAGTTTTTTAGTTTGGCATCCAGGGGAGTTCAGCCATCAAAAAGGAAACAAAAGGGAAAAGAAAAACTTGTGACCACAAGGGACTCTGTCAAATATTCCCGCTGCTGTCCTGGAGCATGGAAAACCAAGTGTGCTGCTGCACACAGGTCTGACTATTTGCATTTTTAATAATTCAAGAGTTTAATTAGTATCATGCCCTTAATCAGAGGCTGAAAATACAGCTGAAGTCATCAGAGCTTAATTAGTTTAAAAAAAAAGATTCTGCGGTGAAAATGTCTCGACTAACTAGCTCTGTCCTCAGCTTTGGGCTTCAGAGGAGCTTTAACCTGTTGCTTCTGATTTTCAGTTCCAGCACACCTCAGAATAACTCAAAATTCCCAAACAAATCAGTTCACTCCCCTGTTTATCCCTATGAACTCTTCCACAGCTTTCTTGAACTGGACTCAGAAAAAAAAAGTTAATCAGATTGAAGATAATAAACTAAATTAAACCAGGTGTATCCCATAAGCTGCATGTGAAATTTCCCTCTGCAGGAAATAAAACTGGTTTTAGAACATCCATAAGTGTCTCTGGGTCTTCAGCCAAGTCAGCAGGAACAAACTCCTGAGGGGGATCACTGTGTGGCCAGAAAAAATCCCCACCTAGCAGCGGGAGCTCAGACTGGTCCCAGTTGGTCACTGGGTGGCGAAGCTCAGGAGGTTCCCTCCTCCCTGTGCTGTCGAGGGGTCTCAGGGGAGTTATCCCAGTCAGGGCTGAGCACCCCCAGACCCTGACAGGAGCTGTCCCCTCCCTCCAGGCAGGTTGGTGGTGTTGTACAGGACATCCTGGATGGGCTTTCCCAACAATCTGGGCTTTAATGCTGGAGTTCATCACCACCCAAGGCCGTGGACACTGAATACATAAACAGGTTCCAAATGGATCAGTGAAATTCATGGAAATTAGGCCAATCCCAGACAATTAAATATGCTAATCCGGATGCAACATCCAGTTCAGGAAGTCAGGCAGCCTAATGCCCTTCCACCTCTGATTTACTTGGAAAAAGGAAGCCAGAGAAGTTCTCACCATGCCAAAACTGTCCCTTGGCTCCGAGCATTAGTGAGAATCACAGTAAATCCTTTTTTTTTTTGGCAGGAGGAGGGGGATACATTTTCCCTCATTAATGATATTACAGCCTGCTGTTTCTTTCCCTGTGCAGCTCCTGAACCTCTCGGTAACCTCCCAGCTCCTTGTCCCCTCAGGAATATCCCAAATAAATTAGTGAAACCTACTGGAAGGTGATAGCAATCACAGATAGCATTAAATTCCACTTAGCATGGAATTAGGAATCCAATCAGTTATGTATATAGGAAAGGTCTGGCTGGCTAAGAGTGAAAAAAAACCCATTTTCTGAGAGCACTGGGACAGAGGAAGATGCTGACAATTCAAGATGGAAAAATGGAAGTTGATTTGTCCACGAGGAAAGTTTCCTGTACCCCCAGGACAGTGATAGTTTGAATTATTCCTGTGCAGAGGCTGGGCTTATATATATAAATAAATATAAGAAGTGTTTATACATATCAATAAATATAAAATAAATACACTTTATTCTGTATCCTCATCCCCTTTGAACCCTGCTCAACTCCTGACACACAGAGCAGCTCATGGCACGGATTTTCTGCTCCCTGCTCTCCTTACCTGCTGCAGGAATGTCCACCCTCTGCCTGCTCCTGGAGGTGCTATGGGGCTTTGCTGTGGAGCAGAGGACAAGATGACAAATGAGCCAGCACAGGAATGTGAGTGAGTCTCGGCTATTTTTAATTAAGAAGCGATGACAGCTGACTGAGGTCCCTGGCACTGCAGGGAAAGGCTCCCTGACCCAGCCAAAGGCCGAGACACATCGGTCCCAACCGTGCTGCTTTCACTGTCTGGGCTCCCCAAATCCACGGCTGCCAGCAGCATGCAAATCCTGGGAGAAACGTGGGCATGCTGAGGAGCAGCAGGAGGCAGCAGGGAAGGGGAGGACAGCGAAGGTCACGGTGCTGCAAGTGCCTGTGCTCGTCTCCAAGAAATGCTCCGACACTTTGGGCAAATTCAGCTGCCATTTTCATTGCTGGTTGGTTAAACCGGTGATAGATGGAGCAGGGGAGAGGCAGAGAGACAGAAAGAGCAATTCCTGCTGCAGGGCAGAGAAGGGACGAGGCAGGATGCTGCTTGGGCTGGCTTTTCCCAGCCCACAGGTCACAGGGAGGGTTTAATTGGGAAAGACTGAAGCGACCTGCATTCAGAAGGGTAGGGATTCACCTGGCTTCATGTAAGGACTCTTTAGCAGAGATGGGAATACAGCCCAGGTGCTCCCAGTGGCACAAGAGACTGGCACGAAAGTGGCTGTGTGAGCACCAGACAGCCCTGGAAAGGTGTCAAGAAGAAGACACCGACCACAAAGAGAGAATACGAAACTCCCTTTTGTTCTCGGGGCTCGCATGGCACCGAATCAAGCAGCTGATCTCTTTACCTTGAGCTCACTTGTTGGTTTCAGCAGGAGAGATGAAGATTCGCTTCCACCCTTTCCAGAGGGCCACAGGGAAGAGGGATAAACCGGCAAAGTCACCCAGATCACGTACGAACTTGGCGTGAGCGAGACAAATACATTAAGGGACATCATCAGGAACTTTCCAGCCTGGCTGCAGGCTGGGAGGGGGCAGAGCTGCTCTCTGCTGTTGCTAAGACAGCCCCCCCAGCCCTGCTCTCTGCGAGCCCAATCCACGGCTTTCTCCTCCCATTGGCTCGGCAGCCGCATCGAACGATCGTGACAGGTTTTCCTCCTCCTCCTCCTCACCCTGCTGCCTTCTGCCTATGGCCTATTACCAGGGGAGAGGCAGCCAGACACGGAATCGATAGTTTGTGAGAGGGAACAGGGCTGTGCAGGGCTGCATTTGCATTCCAGCCCTGTCTGCCCGTGTCTCCGCACTGGCAGCAGCAGGAATGAGCCGTGCCCTCGGAGGCGAGGATGGGTGGCAGGCTGGCACCAGCCAGCACGACTCAAGGACCATCAGCATCCTGCCTGGGCACTGATCAGAGCCACCTCCTTCCCAGTAGCCTGGCTGAACTGGTGTCCCCATCTCAGTGCTCGCTGGAAATAAGGGCAAGTACCACAGCACTGTAAGTGATGCCCTCTCCAGTGAGATTTTAGGGAGTTTCTCGGTCTGGAGGCACCTGGAAGCCTTCTGGAGCAGGCAGAGAGTGTGGGAACACACCACAAAGCCAGGGGAAGCTTTTCTGGCTGAGCCAGGGTGGCTGGTGACAGTCGGTGCTGCTTGGGCACAGCCAGGCTGCAGAAGTTGGGGGTGCAGTGAAATCCCGGTGGTGGGCACTGGGACAACCCATGCAGAGCAGGTGAGGATTTGGGAGCAGGCACAGGGAAGGGACAGAGGAGCTGGAACACGTTTCCAGCTCCCAGCAAAACAGGCTGGAATTGACACTGGACACCAATGCTAAATACCCAAATATTGCCACTGGCTTTGGAACAAACTGGGAGAAAGAACTTAGTCAGCGGTGATGGAGACCTGGGGCACCAAGAGAGGAGTGAGTGACTCAAAAAGCAAAGCCCAGCAGCTGATGAGCCATCCCCAGGCACACTGGGACACCAGTGAAACACCAACCCTGTGGCTGTTTTCCTTCCCCACACAGGTGAGTCAGCATCCGGACTAAGGAAGAAAAACGGGAGTTTCCTTTTCTGTCTGGGACAGCAAGAGGTCAATGAACCCAGCATTGGATGGACACTGTCCCCTAAACACCAGATTTTCCCATCCTGGACGTTGCCCTTGCTCTCTGTCCTTTACATTACACAGTTAGGCAGAGTTCTAACCCAAAGTGTTGTAAAATAACACAAATTATTGATCAAGACAGGAAAATTTCCTCAGGAAATTTCCACTGCTAAATCTATTTATTTGTTCCAGAGGTGGGGGTGGCTGGACACAAAACACCAGGTCAGTTAAAAAAAAAAAGTATCTGACCTGAATAAAGCATTTTTATGGAATCCCCAGGGATGGTTTCTTTAATGCAAGATGGAACTTGGAATTGAAAAGAGGAGAGAGAAGAAAAGAGCACGCATAAAAATCAGGTTCAAATCCCTGCTTGGCCTCACTCTGCAAAGAACTCCGAATTAGGTCTACAGTTACTTTAACAGCTTCAAATATTTTGGGATCTCTCTCCAGTTCCTACGCTCGAAGTCTCACCCTGAGGCAGAACAAGAATGTTCTGAGCTCCCAAAAAGGGCCACGACTTCAGACAAATGCATTAAACCCGGCTTCAAAACGAACCCACTCTCTGCTGGAGCCTGTGCAGATGGAGATGTCTGGGTTTGATTCCTCCCAGTCGTGTGCTCAGACTGGTTCAGAGCTCCATGGCAGAGAATGAACGGGCTGGAAGGAAAGCTACACCACGTTTTTCTCTCTCTTTGCCTGTTTCTTTCATACCTTCTGCATGAAATTAAACAAAACCCAAGATGATAAAAATGAACTCAATTAAGAACTTCTACCGTGAGTTAAACCTGTTGCAGCTACTCAAGACAGAGCCTCTGAATGAAGTTTTTTTTGATCAGTAAAAGCCTTTCAAATAAAATGAAAACACTCCAAGTATTTTTAAAATGGAAAAGATTCCATCCCTGACAGCCTGGCCTCAAACTTTTCTCCTTCCTGTTACTTCCGACACCAAAACATTTACCTGGACACATCAGATTTCCTGTAGCTGGAAAAAATAATCAGATTCTTACCAGGAATATGGAAATGTCCAGTAGAAGTCAGAGCTGGGATGGCGTACCTGGGGTGACAGCAAGAAGAGAAATATGAACATAAGGAAAAACGTGAGGGATATTGATGATATCCATCCGATGTGGTGGATGCCTGACAGGAAACCCCAAACCCAGCAGAGGGAAAATTGTGTCCACAGCTCTATTTCCTTTATCAGGATGGATCTGCCTCTGGCCCAGGATTCCAGGATTCCCTTCCCCACCTGCCTGGCACAGCTGAGGGAGAACAAGGAGCCAAGAAACCTGAGAGCCATTCCCGAGCCAAGAACTGCTCCCAGATTCCATTCTGCTTCCAGATTCCCAGTTGGAAAGAGAAAATCTCCAATGTATTCCTTTTCAGATCTGCCTTGCCTTGAAAGTTCACTGAAATATCAGCTGCCTTCTCTTTTTTCATCTAAGGAACAGTTTTCCATGTGCATTTCGGATTTTTTTACAGGAAAAATCAACCCAGGGCTACAGCCCCCCTTGCTCAGCACTTCCCATGGAGGGATTTGATCCCTGCCAATCTTCTCCTGGGTTGCTTCCCAGCCCCATCCCATGGATACAATTCCTCAAGAAGTTGGGATTGTTAATAAAGCCAAACCACAGGAATACTTCTCATAACTGCTCCGTTCCTCTGATGCCAAAAGCTCTCCAAACTTCAATTGCACCTTGGAATAGTTCTGGGCAAGATAACTCAGTGGTACAATCCCATTTTGCTGTTAAACAGAGCGCTAAGGACTGTCCCAGCCCATAAAAATGGCAAAAAAAAGACAACCAAACCCCTGGTTCCTGATCCAGAGCCACTTGCTCCATCCCAGGGGACAACATTCTTTCCTAGGATGACTAAAAATATTGGGATCTTCCATGAAATCGAGTGGGATGTGAATTTTTGAGGTGAAACGCCCAGCCCAGCATGGGAAACTGTAAAAGGGGCTATAATATCCCAACTTCCTGAGCTCTGGTCCCATAAACAGCCTCACAACTTGTTTCCCACACCTGCATTTCGGGGGCAGGGTTTGTGCATGGCCCCGTTTCCCCTCCTCTGGCTGCACTCCTGTATCTCCACATATGACCAGAATATAAAATCCATGTGTATAAATATCCATGTGCATATCAAAGGTATTAAAATCAGAAGGGACTTTGATGTTGGACTCCAAAAAACGCTCCTGACACCACGCAGAGCTGTGGGGTTGAGCTGCCTGCTCAGAAATCCAAGGATTTGAAGGACAGACCTTTCCCTCAAGGTGTTTCTTCCCACCCATCTCCTGCTCAGGAAAATGAATTTCCCATGGTTAAGCCTTGACCCCTTTTCCTGGGTTTGTGCCACCCAAAAAGCTGTCCCAATATCACCCCAACACCACAGAATAATTAGGATTTTGGTAATTGGTATCCAAATTAGTTAGGCTGGATGCCTTTGGTACCAAACCAACACTCTCACCAATGACCCTTAAAGTGAAATAAATAAAAAAAAGTAAGAGAATTAACAACTCCCTGCACTCATTTGTTTAGGATGACAGATCAACAAGCACAGGCATCATTTTGGGGGTTTTTTTGTTTTGTTTTTTTTTTTTTCTTCACAAACAGCTTTTTATATCTCCTGCCCCAAAATAAGCCCAGCCCCAGCTGCAGTGCCATGTCAAACAGTAATTACTCTGTAGAAGGCTGACCAAATGGGGATATTTGTGGGCCAGAGGCATGGAATTATTTTAAGACTTACACAAACTTTCTCTGGGAGTGGTGAGAGGAGCTGTGGGCACTGTGGTGCACCTAAGGAACGAGCAAACACCAGAGAGGTTTTTTCCCTGCTTGTTCCAGGCCTCACCACCTGACATGAAGTTACTTTCCCAAATTCCCAGCTCAAGGGAAAAAAAAAAACAAAAAAACAAACCAAAAAAGTAGAAATGAGATTTGTTTACTCCTCCATAAAAGAGGCTTCACTCTGTGACAGGTTTGCAGATTCTCCCCCCAGGAATTCCTGCTGAACTACACCAAAACATGCGGCAGAACAGCAGCAAGACCCTTGGAATATTTCATTCTGCTGGGAGGAAACAAACAATAATTTAAAAAATAATAATTCAAGCCTCGTAGAATTCCCAGAAGGAGCTGGAAGGGACCACAAAGCTCATCCAGCTCCATAGCCAGGGACACCTTCCACTAGCCCAGGTGGCTCAGAGCTCCCTCAGTGCTCAAGGATGCACTTTCACTCCTGATTTTTGGCAATATTTTGGCTCCCTGAATCCCTCCTCCTGAGCCTAAAGGAGCAGGAGCCCCTAAATCCCAACTCCCTCATCCTCTCAAACTGTCAGCAACCCAGATCCTGTCACCTGGGGCATGCCCTGCCTGGAAGGAGGGGAGGTTTAACCTCAGATACCCCAGACCAGGAGTTTCTCTAAGTGCCCAAGATGTAAATTGTTAATTGTGAACAGAACAGAAATGTCACCTTTGCTCCCTCCTGAGAGGTTTTGCCCTCTGAGATGTGGGATGGCAGCTCCTGAGCTGAGCCATGGAGATCTCTAAGAGACAGAGAAGCTCAAGCTCTGTGTTCACTGCCCAAATCCTGTAGCAATTCCTGGTGTTTCCAGGGGGTTCTTCCTGTGTCAGAACTTTGGGATTAAATTTGGCCCTTGCAACTCATCTGACTGCAGGTCCCAGGAGGGAGATGCTGCCCAAACCCATCCTCCAACCTCAGAGCCCGAGGCACCAAAATGCACATGGATTTTTGCTGGAAGGGCTGGGAGAAAGTGACAGCATCTGCCTGACACAAAATTCCCATCCTTAATTAAGGACTTCAAAAATAAATCCAGTTTTCCGAGCAGGATGGTGGGTGGCAAATAAAATGAAGAGAGTTTTTAATGATCCCAGTGAGACCCAATGTGAGACCTCACATTTCCATTGAATATGTGCTTTTGCACCCAGGAATTTCATGGAATCATGGAATGATGTGGATTGGAAAAGTCATTAAAGATTCCCCCTTTCCAGCCCCTTAATTTCAAGTTAAAAAATTGTAGCAGCAATGGATTTGTGTGATATATCACAGTACAAATATTATACAAATAAATCACATCTTAGAAGTTCCTGAGGTCTTAATTGTCAGTTCAATTCCCAACAAAAGGAACAAAAAGCTCCTCCCCCAGGTGACAGGAACATCTCACCTCTGACCAGCTCCTCCTCAGCCTGCTGGCCAGTGGGAAGGGGCAGCTGGATTTGGGATGGCAGCTTTTCCCTGTGCTTCTCCAAAGGGACTTCACCAGCACTGGCAGACCCTGGAAAAGAGGGAAATTCAAGTGGAATTAGAAATGATCCCCAGGTTTTCCTCAGGTGCTGAGTGCTGGAGAGCCCAGCCCCGTTACCGTGCTGGGAGAGGCCTCAATGGGAATATTTCCCCTCATTTCTTCCTCTTTGGATATCTGTGATTGTGAAAGCTCCCTCTGAATATAATCAAGGGAAGCACAACACAGAAACTGCAGGATAATAAACCCATGGAAAACAAATCCACGTACCCTGTGTTCCGCAGGGTGGCTTTAAAACCCAGGTTTATCCCTTCTCCCTCAATCTGCCACCAGCACTGGCTACATGGGAGAAAAGGGATTTAAATTAAGTTAAATATTGTGTCTAGTTCATGATTAACACCTCCTAAACAGTGCTGAACCTCTCACTTTGTGCCATAACCCAGATCACAGGGACTACACAGACCTGGCAGCAGGCTCAGACCTGGGCTAAACTCTGAATTAAAATCTAAACCATAAAATCAGCGACCACACCCCGAGTTCTGCAAAAGTTACCCCAGCCCCAAATGCTCTTTAAATGCAGACTTTAAATGTGGGAGATGTGACAGATGGCTGCTCCAGCAGCACGAGTGATGCAGCACCTCTGTACAAATATTGTACTGTGCAAATATTCATCAGCTCGTTCCTGCCACAGCCGTGTCAGGTAAGATCATTAACACCACCCCTAATTTCCCTGATAAGTAGGCTGAGACAGGAGGGTGGAGAGCTTTGTCTAAACTGAAGCAGTGAGTAACAAAGAGAACTCTGAGCCATCCTCCCATCTCAGAGTCCATGCAGGGCTGCTTTTTTTTTTTTATATTATTAGTTTTTTGTTTAATTCAAAAAAGGAACTCTTTGGGACAGTTTGACCCTGTGCCAGCTGAAGTTTGAAGGCACAAAAAGGCAAACAAACAATGGATTTCAGCTCACACCAGAACTAATGAAGCATTGATGTTACACGAAAATGGGGCTTAGCTTAAGTATCCATTTTTAACTCTCAGCTGAAGTGAAAACATTAATTCATGCAAATCAATGTTCCCTAAACAATAATTTTCCTCTAGAACATTTCTTCTTTTCTAACATAAACTCTTATCTAACAGAATCCATTTAAAGGATTATATCTGCAGAGTTCAGCAATTAGCTCTGTAAATTGTTTTCCTTGAGTGCAGGGAAGGTTCCATTACACAGTGAAATATAACGTGTATGCTACAGTCCATGAAAACCTCTCTTGGAACGATGATTATCCTTCAAAAAGGCTGGGATGAGGGCCAGATTACCAGAAGGAATTCAAGTTCTATTTGTACACCCAGAGTCTCCCCTTATTTCATGCAAGTATCCACTTCCAGCCCATCTTCAGGGGTTTTGGAAGGAAATTGTTTCTGTGTAACACCCACAGGTCGAGTTCTCCCTAAAACACAGCCATAAAAATCCACTCTGAGGGACAAACAAGCAAATAGGAAAGGGATGCACAGAAAGAGGGGAGGGGTGGGCATCAAACAGGAAAATAAAGGCAAGAAATGGCCCTGAGGGCACTTCAGGTGCTGCTGGAAGTGAGGATGAGGATGGAGAGGCTGCACCTCATCTGTCTGCAAAACCAGAAAAAACTCAGGGGAGACACAGAGGTTTGTAGAAAAACAGTGCAGAGGGGGTAAAAGACAGCTGGAATTCACCTGAACCCTCACTCAGATCATGGCTTTGCTAAAATTGGAACCTGCTGGTGCCCACAGGAGCTCTGAAGAGCCTCACTGAGCTGCACCACCCTCCCAGCTTTGGGGTTCCTCCTCCCCTTAAACCCACCCGGAATTTCCCTTGGAGTGACAGAAGGGTTTTCCCCGTGGTTTGAAGGCAGCTGCATTCCAACCCTGTCACTCCCAGGTGACACCTCTGACACACTCCCCACTCTGCTCCTGAGCCACGAGATCCTGGCACCTGCTGCTCCTCCTTGGCACCACACACAGCCCCTCTCCTTGCTTCCCATGGATCCTTTGTCAAAGAGCTGTGTCCGTCCGTCCATCCATCCACCCATGGATCCATCAATGGATTCATCCATCCATCCATGGATCCATCAATGGATCCACCCATCCATCCCCTCCTTGGCACCACACACAGCCCCTCTCCTTGCTTCCCATGGATCCTTTGTCAAAGAGCTGTGTCCGTCCGTCCATCCATCCATGGATCCATCCACCCATGGATCCATCAATGGATTCATCCATCCATCCATGGATCCATCAATGGATCCACCCATCCATCCCCTCCTTGGCACCACACACAGCCCCCTCTCCTTGCTTCCCATGGATCCTTTGTCAAAGAGCTGTGTCCNCCCCCATCCATCCCCCCATCACAGCAATCCAGTCGAGCAGATTCCACCATTCCAGCAAACCCTGATTAAAGTCCCTAATCCCAAAACACCAACAAAATCCAGGTCCTGGAACACCTGTGAGGTGGTGCTGGACACTCAGAGAGGGCAAAGTGCCCAGAAGAAAATACAGGAACCCCAATTCCTCACCTTCCCCGTTACCTGTGAGACCAAACCGCCTTTTTGGGGTGATGCCCCAGAGGATGAAAGGAGAAGCAAAGCTCCTCATGGAGAGCAGCCCCACAGGGTCTCAGCTCAGCTGATCAAATCTGGTGACCCCCAGAGCTTTCACCATTTCCACCAGTGACCTACATAGTGAAAATCAGCTCCGAAATACAACCCTGATTTATTCCAAACCCATTATATTTAACGCTGCCACTTCTCCATGCCAACATGCACGCGCTCAGGAGACAGACACATTTCCATGCTCTCAGCTGGGAATCGTGTTCCTGCAAGGCTGGTGGATGATGCACAAACTGTCTCTATTTGTGTCCCCCTTTCAGATGGCAGGGTGCCCACCAAACAAGCTGATTAGCACTTGCCCTGGGCTATCAAGGCAAGGCAATGGTATGTTTAGATCAGCAAACTGCATAACAATATAAATGTCATCTATTCTACAAGAAGCTTTGGCAGGATTTTGCATCTTGCTCCTCTTTGCAGGGATGTGCCAAAAAGAAACATGAAGACTTGCAGGAGGAAAGGCGGGCATGGGGTTTGCCACCCTTTCCTGGTGCCAAAACACGTTGTGCAGCACTGGGTGCCTCGTTATCATCCCCCAGGACCATCCCAAGGTGTCAGATTATGCACGAACACCCCTGGTACAGATATAAATACACATAGAGAGCTCCTTTTCTTGCTCAGCCAGGCTCAAAAGCAGAAATGAGGCACAACCAGCGTGTCTGGCACAGCTCAGGCCATGATCTGTACCCTTGCCCAGAAAGGATGGCACCCAGCCCAAACAGAATAGCCCTGGGTGGGCACTGCCTGTGCAATGTGTCTGCTGCCAGGGCAAGGCTGCAGCAGTGCCCAGCAACTCCGGTGGAGAATGGGCTCAGGACACTGGGATTAGGACCCTGCAGCTGGCCTGGCACTCTTTAGGATCTGATTGCTCCTGGAGACCTGTGTGACACGGAATGAGGGGCTGGGGGCAGCTCCTGGGGAGGGAATGTCACCGTTCTCAGAGAGCCTGTGGGCTGAGGGAAGGAGATGAAGGGAAAAAGGCTGGTCCATGGCTCATTGCCAGCCAGGGAACTTCCCAGGACACATCTGGGGACAACCAGGAGGGTTCAGGGTTATTTCTCTGGACAAGTCCTACTTAAATCTTCAGCAGGAACCACAGAATGGCCTGGGTTGGAAGGGACTTCAAAGATGATCAGGTTCCACTCCCCAGTGGTGAGCAGGGACACCTCCCATAGCCCAGGGTGCTCAAAGCCCCAGCCAGCCTGGCCTTGGACACTCCCAGGGATGGGGCAGAGAAAAAGTGGAAGAAAGATGCACCAAAACAGAGCAAAGGCAGGAAAGAGTAATCAGAAAACCATCCTAGCGTGGGGTGCTCAGGGGAGCACAAACCCAGAAAGAGGAACTGCACTGTCAGGTCTCACCTGAGCAGGGCACTGTCCCACATTCCAGGAGCTTTTACGGATCTCACAGATCTTTCTCTCCAGTTCATGTTTTGTTCCCACACCAGGAACCAAGAGCATGTTACAGGCAAACCCTCAACTCTTCTGTGCCAATTAACCCCAGAGGGTAAAGCAAAGCTCTCAGCACTCAGCCATTTTCCAGCACATTCCTCCTAGAGCAAACCCAAGAGTTTTCAGCACAGTTTCTACACATTCACAACCAGCTCCATTATCCTGACTACTTCTTAATGACTTATTTGCTTGGTTGAAGTTTGATTCCAGCAGCAAACACTCAAACCCCTTGAGTGAACTCTTCCAGCCCCTGTTTCTGAGCGAGGTTCCTTCTCTGAGAGGCTCCTCACTGCTCTGCACAGCCCCACTGCACCTCAGTGTCTTGATGCAAGTCTTGGGTCAGTCCTGGAGCCACCCACGGCAAAACTGCAGAGGGCCTCTCCTAAGGAGATTATGCAAAATGTCCCTTAGCATAAATTCCTGTTTGAAAAGGGAAGGGTTTTTTACTCTTAGTTATGCTAATGAAAAATCAGAAAAGATATTGAGTATTTCTGATATTAAAGGGGAGCCCTGAACTCTTCCTTAGTCATGCCCTTCTGCTATTGCATATTCCTCACAAATCCATATTGACAATACCTTCTGTTACCAATTTCTGTCATTTCTGAGAATAGAAAAGGCTCTGAAGTGCTTTTGTTTGGTTAGCAGTATCCAGATGCATTAAACTTCTCTTACATAAGAGGATTTGTACTTTACATTAAACTTTTCAGAGGCGAGATATTTAAAAGATTATGAAATATGCTTCCAGAAAGAATAAAAAAAAAAAAAAAGAAGAAGAATGTTGGAACATATCCATCAATATTTCAGTATAAATTGTTGAAGCACCAGAATTACACGGTGCAATTATCTTGCAGAATGTATAGCTCCTAGCACTGATCTTTATGTTCAACAGAAAAAAATGGTTTAATACATCACAAATGAATGTTCATTAAGTTGTTGGGGAAAATTCTGTCATAATTGAATAATGAAACGGCTGCACCTTGAGCATCTGCTTAAAAACTCTCTGCTGCTCTGACTGCATCCAGCACAAGGGCTCTTTTATGGGATGTTTCTGCCAACACCAATCTTGGTACAAAGTCAGGTTTTCTCTGATTATTGACCACAAGTCCAATCTGGACTCTCCCAGGGAGCAGCTCAGAATATTGAACAAGTCAGTGGCACTTCGGAGCCTGGGGGGTCCCTTCCAGCTCAGGATAGTCCGTGGTGCCTCAGATGAGCTGGACAACTGGCTCCAGGAGAGGATTTTGTAAAAGGATTCGGAATTCCCTCAAGTTTTGGGGATTTTTAGAAGAAATTACCAGCAATTCTGTTTATATGTCAGAGAATATTTTACTACTATTATTATTACTGCTATTATTATTACTACTATTACTGCTATTACTACTATTACTATTGCTATTACTACTATTACTATTCTCCCAGTGAGCAGTGCCCCACTGCACCTGGGATACTGAACAAAATTCCATGATACCTCAGATGAGCTGGACAACTGGCTCCAAGAAAATGCTATGTACAAGGACTTGGATTTCTCTCAAGTTTTGGGCTTTTTAAAAGAAATCAGTGATCTAGTGATCAAAATTTTGTTCATAAGGCTTTTTACTATTATTATTACTATTATTATTATCTCCCCCCATATTCTGCCTTTGCAGCAACAGCTCCCACTCATTGACTCTCACACTTCCCAAAGTGTTTGGTGCCTCAGCCTGGGCTCTCTCCCACCCCTGGGCCCCATTTTTCCTGTATATTTAAGCTGACAAACAGGGCAGGTTTTGCTGTGGCAATGGGGGACACGAGCAGAGCCCCGGACAAAGCCCCCCATTGCCAGCGCCGTGGCTGGGGTCGGCCCCACGGTGGATCTGCAGCGGGGCTGAGGGGCAGGATGGCTGCTCCCTGGCAGTAAATATGCAAAGTTGCCCCCTGGCACACAAAGGGAGCAGTTTTCCGCTGCTGTAGATCACGGGCCATGGATAATCAGCCGCTATTCACTTCCCCGGCGCTGCGGAAGCGCAATCAGGAAAGCATTATGAGCAAAAACCTGCCCTGCAGGGATAGACTTGCTTTAATAATGTTTATGACTTGTCCATATTGTATTTATGTCTGGAAGTTGATTCCTTGGGTTTTCCCACCCTTCCCCCCAACTCTCAGCCCTCAAAAGACAATTTGCAAGCGGGATGCTCTGCCAGGAGAAATGGGGGCAGCGCTGATGGACACTCTCCTCCCTCCAGGCTCGAGATCCCAGCCAGAAGCAACACTTGATTTTATTTTTTTTCCTAACCTCACCTTTTCCTGGAGTGCCTGTTCAAAACCAAGCCCGTGTTTCACAAATTAACAGGTTGGGCCTCAAAAAGTGCAATGCTTTGGGGCCTGGTGCTGCCCTCCTGCCCTGAAAACCAGCTCAGATCGATGCCACAACCAGCAATAATAGGGCAAAATGATTGGAGATTTCCCCCAGTATCTGCCAGGCTCACAATTTTCACTGAGTTCTTTCAAAGCCATCCATCTCACTCACCCAAATCCATCCCAGGAAACAAATCCCAGAGAGGAGCCAATCTGCAGAGCAATTGCAGGGACACGGGCTGGGAGAAAACCCATGCTGGGAGAAAATCCAGGCAGAGATTTGCTTCATCTCCACACTCCCAGACAGGCTCTGGAGCAGGAATCTGCTGGGTTTGCTCTCCCTGGGTTATTCCACTTGGATTTCACCTTTCCCTCCTGCAAAACCTGCCCCAAGCTTCCCAATCTTCCAAGGCTTTCAAGTCCCCAGAAGCTGAAGCTTTGGCTTAATTGTGGCAGGTAAACGTGATGGCAAAGGCACACACAGAAACTGAACCTGCAGGGAGGGAGATACACAAGAATTCCTGAGTTTTCCTGGGTGTTTTGCTGCTTTTCCCTGCTGTCCAAGGGCTCTGACTCACACTGCTGTGAGGCAGGAAAATCCCCAGGCACCTCTGACTTTGTGGGTGCCCGTTTGCCTGGATCCAGAGCTCAAATCATCCCTTCCAGACACAGCCCCCGACCGAGGGGGCTCCTGGCCTGGCAAACCATCCCCTCCTGAGAACAAAGCCCAGCCCATTTTGGCCCAAACAGCCCAAAATGAGGCAAGGCCAGCTCGGCCACCTTGGGACCCAACCAAAACGTGTGTCAGGGCTCCCCAAACTCCAGGGGCTCCTCCCAAGCCCTGCAGTGGGGCTCGGCTGTACAGAAACCCTGCAGAGAGCAAGCCGAGCCTGAGGGAGCACTGAGAGCACAGAGCTCCCCACCAAAAGGAGAAATGAGGATTTCAAGCCTGGCCTGGGGGCTCTCCCTGACTCCTGCAGGGAGAGGGAGTGGAGGAACTGCTTCCAAAGGCTCTGCTCACCTCCCCTGGCAGCCTGGGCACGGAACAAGGGCAGGTGGAGGTGAGCATCTGGGGCTCCTGTGCCTCCCAGCTGCCCTGCACTCAGAGCTTTGTTCTGCTTTACAGCACTAAAAGACAAAATAAACAAGTCAGTCATGATTTCACTCTCCCGTGTGCCCGTATTTGCCTGCAAGAAAAGCCCCCGAAAGCCACAAGGTTTCCTTTTTATTTACCTCTTTTATCTTTGCTTATTTTCTCTGGTGAAAAGTAACCCAACCTTGGCTCGGTACAAACCCAGGCAGAAACAAAAACCCTCTTGAATTCCTCTTCATTATAAATGGATTGTCAATGTGTTAAATAAATCAGTGAAAATGGAAATCCAAAAATAAATAGCCATCCTGCTGTTGCTATGACAACTCAAATTTTTTACCTGGACAGAGATTTTCTGTTTCACAGTTCGTAATCACTGAAAAGGAGGGTCACATTTGTTTTGTTTTTTTTTAATCCTGGCACATTTCACCACCTACCCCCCAACATTAAAAAAAAAGGATTATTTTTGGTTACTTTTTAGCAAATGAGGGGAAGATCAAAGAGAGGAGCTATTTTTCACTGCAGACAGGAGAAAGGAGACACATTCCATTTACAACAACAGAGCTCAGAACATCGACTCAGCCCAGAAAGGACAGAGAGCACGAAAAATTACAGCAGGATTTCCAGGCTTTCATGTGGCCCTGCCATGCAAAAGGCAGGGCATGTGCAGAGTGAGATTAACATATCTTAAAACCAAATTTTAGCTTGTGTGTTAAGGCAGTTTTACCATGGGAAAAGCAACATCACCTCAGAAGAGCAGTAAATATCTTGCAGCTCGCACCGTTGTTGATGTCAGGGAAATGTGTGTTTAAATGACCCAGACTGCAAAGCAAATGCACTGCCCGGTCCTAAAAATGGGAGAAATCAACCCAATTCCACCAAAGTCCATGAGGGAAAACTCAAAGCACTGAAAAATCCCTTTTTGCAGTGGAAATATCTCCAGGTTCTACCCCACGTGTGATGGGAACGAACACCTTGGGGTGGGAAATTGAGGGGAATTCACCAAGAGCCACCCCAGGAGTCACCTGGGACTCCCTGGCCCAGCCCAGCAAAGTCACATCAAGGTCTTTTATTCCATTTTACCTGCTTTAAATAATCTACTTGGGATCTGCTTGTCTGGAGCCTGGTGGGTGGATGATTCACAGATCAGAGAACACCTTCATCTCTTGGCTGGCAGACAGGCAAGAAACCTTTCCTTCACCCCAAGAGGTAACAAAAAAAAAAAAGAAAAAATCCAGCCCAGCCAAAAAATACTTTAAAAGTTCAGAAATTCGAAAAGGCAGTTAAAAAAAACCCCACTTGAAAATAGCATCCCTTTGGTTTTGCTTCCATTGGGCAATTTCTGTGTTAAATAAAATGAATTTTCCAAACAACAGAGTCTTGACCAAAAGATTTTCTCCAGGTTGAAACTTAGCGACTTGTTCAAAAAACAACAAACAAACAAAAACAACCCAAACCAAAGACAAATAAACAAACAAACCCCAAAACATTCAGAGTTGGGGGTAGGGAGGAAACAGCACAGAAGGAAAACACTCCCAGTGACGAATCTCCCCAAATCAGCCTTTTCCACAAAAAAACACCTTTTGTCCCAAAATGTCTTGTCTTGCATTCAATAGAATGAATTAATCTCGGTCAAAATCCAACCTAATAGCAAGAAAATGTTAAATACACCCCAAATCAGACAATCCAGGGATAAATTCTCATGGAATTATACCCAACATCTCAGCCCAGGCTAAAGAGCTTTTGCAATTAAATGGAGTTTTGTTATTAACGTCAGTTCCTCCCAGCCTGCACCCAGTTCCTGGGACTTTGATGGCTCTGCACACACACACATGCACCCACACAGGCATTGGGAAAGTGCTCCAAACAAATCTGGGTGTTTGCATCCTGCCTTGCCCGAAAAGCAAAGCAGACTGTTCAAGCAGCAGCCGCTGAAAGCAAGCATTCAATTCTCCTCAGAGGCTCGTTTTCCTCTAAATGGGCCTCTCAGACTCAGTGACAACTCTTAGCTGCCTGAGAAAAAAAAAAAAAAAAA
>VYXG01002342.1:80737-167627 GCA_013397235.1 Lanius ludovicianus
AAAAAGGAAAAAAAAAAAAAAAAGAACCTATTTTCCAGTGCAAAGTAATCCCTGCTCCATTGCCATGGCACCAGACATCCGTCTCTTTCTTTCATTGACCAGATGAGGTCCTCCTCAGCCTCTAGCTCCTTTTTTTTTTAAAAAAAAAATAGAATTTTTTTTTGTTTATGTGTGTATGTGCATGTGTGTGTGTGTGCTCCTGAATTTGTTTCCTTGGTAGGAAAAGGAGTCATTAAAGTATTAGTTGGGGTTGGTTGATTCTTCGGGGAGAGGAGAGGGGTGTGTGGGGCTTTGTCGTGTTCCCAAACAGAGGCTCTTCACCGTGGTGCAAGGTTGAATCAAGAAAAGGAAGAGGCAGCTCTCCCCCTTGGAAAGCCACCCAGCCCTTTTTGCAGGCTGGGAGTTGAATCCCTTCCAAAAAATCTTTGGGATTTCTTCTGTGAGCACCCGTGAAATAAAGGAGGAGGACAATGTAAGCTCGTTTTGCTTTTAACTTCAGAGCAGTTTACATGATTCTGCCGTGGCTGAGAAGCTGCCTGCAGACTGCAGCAAAATACAAAAGGAGGAGAAAAACAAAAAGCAGCAAATGAGACAGATTAAAATGGGGGAGGAGGGGGGGAGAAAAACAATACAAAATAAATATATACTTATATATGCACCCAAGGACAAAGCAGTGCTGAAAATCAGGCAGAGGTTACCAAAACCACCTGAACTCTGGCCCTTGTTTTTCTTAACACCCTCCTACCCTCTCCTGCTTGCCAAGGTAAGGAAAGCCAACCCAAGTGCAGCTTTTTGGGGTGAACACGGTGGTACAGAAGTGCTGGGTGATGACTCAGCATCTGCTGATTTCTTTTCTTACTGCACTGGGTCGGTTTAAAAGAACCCCTGGCTCCGGGAGGATGGAACTCTCTCCGTGTGGGGTGGGGGATGCTGCAGGTCCCTGGGTTTTGGGGGAATGATTCAGCACCTTGGCAGGATGTGGCTCTTGGGTGGCTGGAAAACGTGTGCAGCACACGTGCAACTCTGATTTCTGCATCAGGGGAAGAGAATCTGAAGGGTTTTTATAGGGAAAACAAAAGAAATGTTCCCTCACGCTGAGGGAAACATCTTTAGTGCAATTTCTGTGGCTCTTTTACCAATGAACAACCCCAAACACCCACCCCATCCCTCCAAAAGGAGCCCTGACAAACACATGGGCCTGAGCTGCCTAATGCCACGCTTCACCTTTGGATTTGATAAAGAATCCATGGCCAGTGGCACCCAGGGCAGGAGGAGGGGATGGGGACAGGGCAGGGCACAGCCTGGGCCGCGCTGCCCACGGCGCACGCGCCTCCAGCGCGCTCACAACCCCAAATTGATTCCCCCTGGCTCCTGCAGTCTGATCAATTTTGCATTCAGTGCAGAGCCAGACTGAATTTATTACTCCTCAGAAAGTTCCCAGCAGAAAGGGAGGTGGATCCACGGGGGCAGAGCCCAGGGTTGCAGCAGTTTTTGACTCGTCCCTTCCCACGCTGCTTCCCCAGAAGGTGCCGGGCTGATTTAAGAGCAGCAGATCCAGCTCTGAGGGTGCCACGAGTGCTCCTGGCATTTCCCAGAGGCACAGTTTGGCCCAGACTTCGATATTTAGATTGCTGGGCACAGCAAAGGGAAGGGAGAAGGAGAAGCCAAGGGGTGAGGAGACTTCAAACACGCTCACGACATCATCTCATCGCCCTGAGTCCAAACCATTTATCAGCCTGGAGCTGATTCCTCCCAGCCAAGGCCAAGATGACACTTTGGGGGGGACCAGAGTCCTGCAGGCTTTGGCACTCACTCCTCCCAAAACCCATCTCCCACTGCATTAAGGAAAATGTGTCTCCCCCAGTTGACACAACTGAGAAACCAACTCCTGTCTGACACCTCCCCGAGCGACAGGAGCACACCCAGAGCCAGGAGAAACCTCCCTCCATTCCAGGGTCAGCATTTCCTACAGCCCTGGGAAACAGAGGAGACTTTTCCAGAAGAATCTGGGCTCCAGGAAGATTCCCTGGCTCGTTTTATGCTCAGCAGTGGGTCCAATAGCCACAGTCAATCTCTTGCAGTAGGAACTGCAGTAAATTGAGGCCAGAAAGGACAAAAGAACAACTCTCCACCCCACCATTCTCCCTGGAAAGGATGGGTCGCAGTAAGGGAATGATGTGATCTCTCCCTGCTTTTAGTCCTCTCTTCCATCCAACCCCAGTTTGTCATTTAACACCTTCCCCTGAATATTTTCCTGCCTCCTCTAAACCATCTGGGCAGGGGTTGTGAACTCCAGTGTGGTTACAGCTGCAAAGAGGAAGGCAGCACCAAGGAGCAGGATGGCAAACGTTGCACAATCAGTCAGGAACACGTTCGTAGCTCAACGACCTTTCTGATCAGACTCTGTTTCTGGAAGATGGAGCTGGGACATGGATATAAATACGGCTTTGAAATAAAATCTCTTTTCCTCTACCCAGAAAAATACTGCAGTGATTCCAGCCCGGGGCATCCAAACCTTCTCTCCCATCTCACTTCCTCCCCTTGTGTCCCATCATGGATTTGCTCTTTGCAAGCAGGACCATCCACAGCACCTGATGGGAGGATTTTTTGTCTATTTTCTACTCCTGCCTCACACAGCCCCTCCTTGGGGGATGGCTCTAAAACTGCCTCCTTCCCACCAGGATTTTTATATAAATAAAACGTAAAGAATGACCAAACGGAGTGGGCAGAGCTTCCCATTGCACACCTCGACCTCTCACAGGCACAAACCAGTCCCCCCAGCTGCAAGAGACACTAAAAACAGAGTCAGGTGAAATATAGCTGGGATGAGCTTCACCCAGAGCACATCTTACACCAGGCTGAATCCCAAACACAGCAAAATCACACCCTGCCCCGTCATTCCAAACAGCTCTTTCAACCAGCAAGATGAAAACGATTGGATTTGCCCAAATCCCATTGTCTGAGCTCGTCTCCACTTCCCTCCGTATCCAATTCCACAGACAGCCAGAAGAGGGGGATCACATACAGGACTGACCAAAAGGTGACTTTAGCACCAGAAGCAGTTTGCCTTTAGCAGATTTTTTTATTAATTTAAATTTGCCCTTTCTCCACTCCAATTCCCACTGGTGACAGGAGGGAAAAAAACAAAAAAACCCCAACCAAAACCTCCTCTCCAAGAGTTCCATGTGAGCAAAGCTGCAGTCAGTGAGGAGAGGTGGTAACAGAGTAATATATGGTGGGTTTAGGAGGAAAAGTGTGGGTTTAAGTGAAACCACACTAAAAGAGAAAGAAAAAAAATGGAGTTCCTGAGAAAAAGCAATACTGGAACAAAAAGGAATAATCATGGAAAATAATGGGCCTCTGAGCAGCTCTTGTGGACCTGATTCAGGTTCCCCAAGTAAAGTTCCAATAAAGTAGCAAAATGCTGACAAACAGCCTGGCTGTGGGGGCTGGCACAGAAATCACATCCATTCTTCCTTTCCTAAATTTTGGGGAGAGAAAAGGCAATACAGCACACAGGAAAAATGGGGCAGAAACTTTCCCAGTCCCTCCTCTAATTGGGGAGAAACCAATCCTTGGGCTGGCCTGGATTTCACAAACCCCACAAGGAGCAAAACTCTCAAATTATACTGCAAAAGCCAAAATCCTGGAATTCAAGGGAAGAACCTTGAACTCTGAAGTCATTAGGAGACAATTAGGAATTTATCAGCTTTCCCTGCCCCAGGCTGCAGCCTCACAACCCATCCTTCCCTCTCTGCTGCCCAGCACCTGCCCCTACCCCCCTTTTCCCCACTCAGACATTCCAGGACACCCAGCAGCTGCCAGATCCCTGCTTTTCCAGCATCCCCAAATTCCCACTTGTAGCAGGGCACCCCTCAGTGCCCTGAAGGCCCCCAAAGCACTGCAATCCCCGGGTTACAGGGATTTGTCTTTTGGAATTTGAATGCTGAATTCAGCAGATTCTGGCACCAGAGAGAAGTGGATCAGGCACCCAAATCCTGTAGGCTGCCACACAAATCCTTGTCATTGTTCCTAAATTTTTCCCCCATCCCTTCTGGCAGGTTGATGCAATGCATTACCATACAGCAAATAGAAAAAAAAAAAAACAAAATTAAAAAAAACCCCAATTTATTTAGCTGTTGTAGGCCAGATTTCCATCAAAACCAAGGAGGGATTGGTGCTGATTTAGGCAAGGTGGGACCCAGGTGTAGCCCAAGAAACCCTACAAAAAAAATTAAACCTATTTTCCCTAGCTTACTTTCACAGAAGAAAGAAACCAGCTTCAGAAATAATCCAGCCAGACCCCTGGGGAGAAGGAGGAGGAATAAAAAAAAAAAAAAAGAAAGAAAGAAAAAAACAAAAAAAGCCAAAGCAAAGCAAGCTCCTTCTGGTGTTCCCAGACTGGGGGAAGGAGGGGGAGAGTCTGGCTGGGAAGGGCCGGGCCCCGGGACCCCGGGCGGGATGGGGCACACCCGCTAACCCCGGACAATCGGATGAGCAATCTTTGTCAGGAACAAAAGACATCTGCTGAGTGAAACAGGAATTGACTGGGAGCAAGGACAAAGGCAGGCAGCATCACTCGGCTCTGCTCCGGCAAGGTGCCAGGGTCAACGGCAGCCCCTGCGCCCGATAAGTCAAGAGGGATCAATAATGCTAAAGAACCCCGCGTGGTCCTTCCCGATGGAGCAAATCACTGCAAATGCAATTAAAGCGGGCTCGGGCTGATTGAAACCCCTCGTGTGACAGCTCGGCAGCGGCTCCCGAGCTTCGCCCAGCTGCGGGAAGGGGCTTTGGAGCCCGGGAGGAGGGAGCGGCGCGGTCCGGCTTGGGTCGGACACCGAAACCGGGAGGAGAGCAAGGAGAGCCCGGGTTTGGGGAAGCACCCGCAGGGAGTGCGAGGCAGAGAGGCTGTTTGATAACAAACCCCACTCCCGGAACAGCCCTCGCCATCACAGCCCCTCGCAGCTCCCAAACGTGCCCTTCTCACGGCGCACTCATCCCCACCCCAGTTATCCATCAGGAACCACGGACAGCCCGGGTGCTGCGAGCACGGACGGCTGTGCCAGGAGGAATTGGAGCCTACAATTCAGAATGCTCCTCCTCCGAGTCCCTAAAATGCCATCGTGCCTTGTTAATCCCTTTTCAGGCCACCTCTCCCTGCAGTGCCTCAGCTTCCCTTTTGTGAGACAGGATTTATGCAGCCTGTGAGAGGAATACACCTGCAAAATAGGACAGCCCCTGATGCTCCAGTAACTAGGCCAGGCGAGAACCTACATTTCCATGAGAAGAATTGGTTTAACCCAATTATTAATACATCATTTACTCAGAATTAACTACAACTGAAAAGCGTCTAACTCCTAATAAGTGATATTTCAACAGGTCCTTCTCTTTCTTCGGGACAGACGTGGCCTGGGGAAGGTTTTACATCATCTTCACACAAAATGGTTCAGTTATTTCAACCTCTCATTCCAAACTGGCAGGGGAGAGCATTATCTTTTGGGATAAGAACAAATCTGCCCTCCTTATTTCAGCTTCAGAGTCAGATTATGCCCCTCAGCTCCTCCCTCTGTAACTTGTGTGACCACCTGTTCTCCAGCACCCCATGGAAAAAAATAATTCTTTTTCGCACAATAAATCTCACAAATATGTGGAAAGATTCTCTGCCCTTTGGAAACATTCTAAATTGCATTATGTTTCACACTTTGTGATTTTTTGAACTAGATTTTCCTTCTGAAAACCACTTGCTCCCATTGAGAAAATCTATAAAAATATCTAAAAGTTTCATTTTCTACTTTTCAACTCCACATCTTTCATTCCTAAAGACTCTTAAGTGCATCTTTCTGTGCATGCCCAGCTGTTCAGTCCATCTTGACAATTCCTGGAATGATAACATGGATTTTACTGTTAGATGGCACAGCACTATAGGGAAAACAATTTCAAATCCATCAATGAATTCCAACCAATTCAGCCCAAAGAAACCAGGAAAGGGAGGCAATGCAGAGGGAAGCACTACTCAGCAATCCCCCTCCACACGAATAAAAGCAATCTGAAGCTGAAGAGGAACAAAATAGCACAGCACACATTACCACTTCCCCTGGCATCTCCCTCTCTCAATCATCTAAATGGTTCATTTAACCTGTTCCTAAGTTCCCCTGTGGAAAAAAAATTGTAAATTTTCATCCAAGCAAAAATGACTCATCACTTCCTCAGGAGGATCTTTACCTAAGTCAGCAAAGAAGTGAAAAGTGAAATTAGGGATGTAGATAAGCCACAAAGCCACCAGCAAAGCTGAGTCTACATCAAAGAGTGGCAGAGAAAACCCAGCTTAAATATGGCCATGAGTGCCAGAAAGTCATGTCTTGTCCTGAAAGACTGCACACTCCAACACCAAACCACCAGCAAGCCCAAATTGCTGCAACCTGCAGCAAAATCCCTCCTGTGGGAGCCGGGGTGTGTGGGATGGGTAAGGAAGGGAGGGGTGGGATTTCCCCCATTTGATTTCCTGCTTCCCCATCCCAGACTGGTGTGGGTTGGAAGGGACCTTAAATCTTTTAAGCCTCACCTCATGCCACCCCTGCCAGAAGCAGGGACACCTCCCACTGTCCCAGATTGCTCCAACCTGGCCCTGGACCTTTCCAGGGATGGGAAATAACCACAGCCAGCCTTGGTCATCCACCCTCATTTCTCTGCCCTACAAGCAGCTAAAATCCAGGGCTTTTTGGCCAGAGCAAGGCAGATGAAAGCTGCTCTCCACTGCAGACATAATAAAGCACAAAACACCACGCAGAGGCTTTTAGAGAAGAGAAGGAATTAGGAAATCCAACACCAAAGAGGCCCCAGCAGCGCTCCAAGCTGGGTGAAGCATTTCAGGCAGAGCAGGTCCAAGCACAGATATTATTGTTATTATTTATTATATAACAGCCCAGATTGCTGCATTTTCACTGCACCCACAGCCTCCTCCTGGAGCACTCACATTGTCCCTCTGTCCCCACTCTGGCCTGGTTCCCCAGCTTTCTTCTAGCCAGGTAAATACAGAGGCCCCATCTCAGAGGCAGCTGAGTACCCATTATTCCCTGCTGTTTCTCCCTCACACTTATCCTATTATGCCATTACAGCTGCTGTAGGGTCGGGTGTTTTCTATTTTGTGACATAATATTGTGGGCACAATTCCCCCCCCGGCCCCAACACACGAGGAGTGCTGGTAAAGAGCCCTTCAGGTGGCAGCAGCCGGGGCCACAAATGGTCAGGCTGCTGTCAGCAACAGGAGCCAGGACCTGCTCCTTCCCACTGCAGTGCCTCCCATTTATCCAGGAATTACCACTGGGGGAATGTAAGAAGGCAGCACCAACCCAAAGTAACAACCACAGCAAATAAAGGAGCTTCAAATGTGCAAACAGAGACAACCTGGAGGCCTAGCAGGATGGATAACCCCTCTCTCTGCCTTTGAAGCAGAGGGAAATATCATTTCAGGGCTTGTTTTCTCAGCTCTTTGCACATCTGGGGGCTGCACGTACCTGAGCCCTGAGCAGCAACGTGGGAAGTGAGCTGTGCCAGGGTAGAGGGGATTCTCCCTCCCCCTGGGCTCTTTGTGCAGAGGAATTTTGGTGACTTTTTGTCCTTAAAATCTCCACTGATATTTTTGTTCCTGGAGAAAAGTCAAAGTGGCTCATGGATGCTCTGCTGTGGTCACTGGGTCCCAGCAGGAGCTTCTTGTGCCACTTTGAGCCACTGACCTTGAAGGTTTTGCCACTGGGCACCTGAGGCTGGGATAAATCCCAGTTTGCAGCCAGCTCAGGACACTGTGGATGGAGAAGAGCTCGTCAGGAGGGGCTCCCAACCAAATTAAAACAGGACAAGAGAAGGCCTGGGCAGACACCCAGGAGCTGAGACAGGGAAGGCTCCAGCCCTTCACCTCTGCCTGAATAAAACACACCACAGGGCATGAATGGGACCTGCAAAATGATCACAGTCCTTGTGACCCACCCCATAACCATCCAAGGCTTTTCTTATTTCTATTCCTACACCTGTAGAAGGCTCCAAGCACAAGCAGGGGGTCATTTACTCAACCAGGAGTGATTTACTCAGCCGGGGTGATTCACCAAGCTCAGCATCAACAAAGAGTAAAGGACTTGAAAGTCATGGCAATTAATTGCCTCCAAATAATGCCATCTTCTGAGCTGAAGCATTGTGTCATTTTTAAGGACAGGTTCCTGAATCTCTTTTCAAATTGCTGCTCCCAGGAATTCACCTGTGGCCACAGAGAAGGGACAATGCAGTGCCACCACATCCAAATCCCACCAATCCCAACCCTTGGCAACAAGTGCAGAGCTCCTGGATCAATGCTGAGACCTTGGCCAAGAAAAAACAAGCACATTTCTACCCTACTTTAAACCATAAAATAACTGCAAAATAGCCTAATTATCAATTAGCTAGTGCTTTTGTCAAAATCTTTGGTTTTTTAAAATAAGAATGTTAATTGTGTCCTCAATATTATGTTGTGTCCACAGCTCCTGTTTGAGTTATCAGAGGAAAGGAAGAAATATTCAAGTTGATGAAGACCAAATTCTGCTTTTTTGGTTCCTTCTCCCACTTTAAAACCAGGCTGCACTAATCTATAAATAAATCAACAAGGCTAATTCTTAATTCTGAAGAATATGGAAGATCCTGAGCCAAGGGGAACCAGAAGAGCATGAGAAGAAACTAAAAGGGAATGAAGAATATTTGTGGTACTCAGGGGCTTTTGCTCAAATCAGCCTCACCCTGAGCTCACTGCACTCCATAAAATGATAAGAAAGTCCTTCATCCTTTCAGTTGAGTGTTAAGTGAATTCCCCCCTGTCTGTCAGGGCCACACCAACTCAGAGGACAGGCTGAGGTATTCCTGGAGCTCCTCCCGTGAGTGCTCCCTCAGACTAAACCAGAATGGGACTCAGCTCTCTAGGAAAACTCAATAGGAAATGAAAGCTCCTGACCTGACAGGGCCTTTCCTGGCACGGCTCAGACAGGCTGGGAGCAACAGTGATGCAAAACAGGGGATCACTTTGCTGAGAAGAATCACCAGGAGTTTGGGGAGCTTTAAAATAATGAGGTTACACCAGGGAGCTCCCTTTGTACCGTTTAAGAGCTGAGTTCTGCCAGCAGCTTCTTGTTTGGGGTGAAAACCCCACTGTCAGTAAGGCAAGGCAGGATAATCCCCATGTTGGGAAGAGTTTGACCCAAAAATTCCGTTGGTGCTCCCTGAAAGACTCCCACCAGCTTGTTGGCTCTTGAATCAGCTTCCAGCCCAGCATTCCTGCCGTGAATTTTCCCCACAAACTATTTCATTCTATTTAAACATCCCAGCTTCAATTGCACCTGACAGAGATCCTGACACAAATTTCCTCATCTGTGTTTCTCGTTTGCACATGCTGCCAGTGTCTGTCAGTCTCTTCCTAAAGACAGGATCACTTCCCAAGCTTTGGACCTCACTGAAATCCATACAGAAATCACCAAGAACAGATTCACAACTTACAGTAATTCCATAATTGTCCATAAAATCCTCCACTGCTTTGCAGCCACTGTAATAACTCTGTTCTAGAGCCTGTGGTGAAGCATCCAACTGTTACGGGGGGGGAAGCAGCAAGAGATGAGTATTAGGGTTATTGTTTCTATTCTTTGTGGAATAAACCCAGTGAGCAGCATAATCAATGCCCATCTTTAGCGTGCACTAATTCATGGAGATGTCTTGAAGTCACCTCCTCTTAAAATCAGCCTGGAACCTCACAGGAATGACAGTATTTTAGGAGTTTCTAAGCTTTTTATCTCCAAGTGTGCAGCCTGGGGTATTTTATTTTGTTGGTTTGCCATAGCTGCCTTGTCCAGCTGTCCCAGGGCTGCTCCCAGGACCTCCACCGTTAAACCAACAATTCCTCCCAGCCTGAGCTGCAGCTTCCAAGTCTAAGAGCCAGGACAGAGCCAGTTCCTCTGGGATTTGGCCACTCCACTGATGCACAGGGTCACTGAGGTTGGAAAAGCTCTCCCAGACCATCAAGTCCCAGCTGTGCCCCATCCCCACCTTGTCCCCAGCCCAGAGCTCTGAGTGCCACCTCCAGGGATGGCCACTCCGAACCTCCCTGGGCAGCCCATTCCAGTATTTAACAACCCTTCCCTGGGGAAATTCCTGCTGGTGCCCACCCTGAGCCTTCCCTGGCCCAGCCTGAGGCCGTTCCCTCTCCTCCTGTCCCTGTTCCCTGGGAGCAGAGCCCGACCCCCCTGAGCCCCCTCCTGTCAGGGACTTGTGCAGAGCCACAAGGTCCCCCCTGAGCCTCCTTTGCTCCAGGCTGAGCCCCTTTCCCAGCTCCCTCAGCCCCTCCTGGGGCTCCAGCCCCTTCCCAGCTCCCTCAGCCCCTCCTGGGGCTCCAGCCCCTTCCCAGCTCCCTCAGCCCCTCCTGGGGCTCCAGCCCCTTCCCAGCTCCCTCAGCCCCTCCTGGGGCTCCAGCCCCTTCCCAGCTCCCTCAGCCCCTCCTGGGGCTCCAGCCCCTTCCCAGCTCCCTCAGCCCCTCCTGGGGCTCCAGCCCCTTCCCAGCTCCCTCAGCCCCTCCTGGGGCTCCAGCCCCTTCCCAGCTCCCTCAGCCCCTCCTGGGGCTCCAGCCCCTTCCCAGCTCCCTCAGCCCCTCCTGGGGCTCCAGCCCCTTCCCAGCTCCCTCAGCCCCTCCTGGGGCTCCAGCCCCTTCCCAGCTCCCTCAGCCCCTCCTGGGGCTCCAGCCCCTTCCCAGCTCCCTCAGCCCCTCCTGGGGCTCCAGCCCCTTCCCAGCTCCCTCAGCCCCTCCTGGGGCTCCAGCCCCTTCCCAGCTCCCTCAGCCCCTCCTGGGGCTCCAGCCCCTTCCCAGCTCCCTCAGCCCCTCCTGGGGCTCCAGCCCCTTCCCAGCTCCCTCAGCCCCTCCTGGGGCTCCAGCCCCTTCCCAGCTCCCTCAGCCCCTCCTGGGGCTCCAGCCCCTTCCCAGCTCCCTCAGCCCCTCCTGGGGCTCCAGCCCCTTCCCAGCTCCAGCCCCTCCATGTCCTGTTTGCAGTGAGAGCCCAAACTGGACACAGCACTCACGGTGTGACCTCCCAGAGGGAGGGTGCCCTCCCTGCTCAGCACTGCTCCATGGACAGAGCTAATTAACCTGGCACAATTAACCTCTGCACTCACACCAGTCCTGCTCTGAGCATCCCAACCAACCCCTCTGCAGTTTGTTCTCACCACCTCAGAGCCCCCCAAAGCCAGCAGGGCTGAGCTCAGGGGCCAGACCCAGCTCACCAGGCAGCAAATTTGGTCCCTGGGGAGGCTGGAGCAGAGACAGGTTACAAATTCCTGTTCCTGTGGTGCTGCAGCAAAGGGCAGCGCCCAGCTCAGCAGCACTGCCAGGAGAAGGGGACACACAGCAGACATTCCTGGGGGTCCCACAACCAGCTGAACTCATGGAGCTGCTGTGACCACACCAGCACAAACACCTGTGCAGGAGTCTTGGTGAGATTATGGCTGAATCAGAGAGCAAATCTTTATTTATATGGAGAAATATGTATTGATTGAACAGCTAAATAGATAAATATATATATAGGGTATATTTATACAATTATAATATAGAATATTATGTATGGTAAATACATATTTTTTTCCAAATCAGCACAGCCAGCTCACGTATGATCTGTACATCCAGGCAAAGTTCAGCCTGTGATTCTGTTTCAAATTAAAAGCAGCCCTGCTGCAATTAATCACAGCCCGGCTGATGAAGCACACACTGAAAGGACAACAAGAACTCTGGAAAGCTCAGCCTGTCATCTGCAGCCACAACAAGTTTAGTTTAAACCTCAGGACAATGAGGGTTTGTCACTCAGCCCCTGCTCTGAGCTGCTCTGAACACTCTCCCCATACCAGACGGCCCAAAAGATCCCAAAATATCCCTTACAAAGGTTTAGATTCCTCTCTCACCTCATGGAACACAAAATTAAACAACATCCACCAACCACTGGCTTTGAGCACTAAGCTCCAGCTACTTCTATTTCCCATGCTTTTATTAATTACTGAATTCAACTACAAACTGGGGTAATTACTGCCTTCCATCTCACTCCTTCCATTCTCTGTCTCCACGTCCCATTTCCCCCTTTACACCCACTTCACCTACAAAAATCGAGTCACCCTGGAAAGTTTACAGAGCTCTGGGATCATCTCAAATCACGTGAGATGACACACAAGTATTCGTGCTTCTGCCAGCAGTTTTGAAAACTTCAGCAAAACCCACTTCTTTCTCCTTTTCTTTGCAAGGAGACACTAAAAAAACCTCTCCCAGGATTTAACTCACTGAGCTATTGTGGTTTCCAGTAGAAAAAAAAGTCTTAGTGAAACACTCCTCATCAGCTTTTGCTTTAAATTAAGGGCTTAGATTTTATCTGAGATTGAATCCACTGCTAAACACTGGCAGATCTTTTAAGGGACCCTAAAGCTTCTACAGGTGTAAAATAGAAATTTCCTATAAAGTAATTAAAAGGTTATAAATATATTCTAAGGGCAGCTCTTACAATGAAGAAATGATCCAGGGCTGTTTCCTATTGCTCCTAAAACCTCAGAGGGGTGATATTTGCACAGGGGAGTTCTCCCAGAAAGCCAAATCTGAGCCTTTTTCACCAAGAAGCAGAGGCTGAACAGCCAAGGTTGAGTTGCCTGATTTCTACAAGTCACAAATAAACAAAAAAGACAACCTGACAGGTGTAATCTCATTTTGGGATCCCTCTTTCCCCATCACTGTGTGTGGAAAGAGAATAATCCCAGCAGCCAAAAAAAGGGGCAGAAGGCATTTTCTGCAGCTCCAGATGTTGGCATTTTAGTAGGAATGGCTAAAATAGATCAGGTAAGAGAAAGTTTGGGGAAGTTTCTTCCTGGAGGAGGCACAAAAAACCTACAGCTGGTCCTATAGGAACTGCACCAGAGAGTCTATGAGACATTTAGGGTTTGGTAGAACGTTTCTTCTACCTGATATTCTTATATCTATATCATCATTATTATTATTACTATAATTACTATTATTATTATATGTTGCCCAATAATTCAAAGGGAACACCAGCAGTAACTAAAAAGAAAGCAATCCTACTAAAAGATAATATATGCAAATAGAAAAATGCATATTTATCAAACAAGCAGACAGCAGCAGTGTGACATTTGCAGATTTCAGGACTTTTAAGTACAGGAATACTGTCCAAAGAGGAAAAAAGAGAATTAGTTAAACAGCTCTGTGACTCCACCCAAGGTTCTGAGCCAAATCAAGTGGGAAAGGACCTCAGGAGGTCTCTGGTGCAACCTCCTGCAATCAAAACTAAGTATTGGGGGTTTTATCCCAATCCTCACCCACCCTGAGGATTCCAGCAAGAGAGAATCCTCTGCTTGTGTTCATGGAATCACTAAAAGGTGGGAAAGAACCTTCAAACCCATCTAATTCCAGGGTCACCTCCCTCCAGAGCAGCTGCTCTGGGTAATCACCACCAGCACTTGATTTTTCCCTCCCCATTCCTGAATTTTAAAACCAATTGGGTGTTTTTTTCTGAGCTGCAGCTTGCACCTGAATCAATTTAATTTTTTGTTTTCATCACGCATTATTTAGACAGAATTCACAGAGGCATCCCAAGAATAACTAAAATCACTTGACATGATGCTTTAACTCAAGCTCATTTCACAACAAAACCAGGAATGAGGAGAAAGAACCATGGTTACAGTGAAAATACCACACAGTTCATTCAGAGCTGGCTCATCTCTGCACAGCCCTGACAAATATCCAGATCTTTGAGAAGAATAAATCATTTCATGTGGTCAATACTGAAGAAAGGAGGTGTTAGGAGGGATTTGCATGTTGAAAAGGTGGTGACTTAGCAGAAAACTGGCAGGATTTTCTGTGCACAGGCAGGAATACGAACCAGAGATGGAAATCAGGGTGGTTATCAACAGCAGAAGGGGGAGGAAAGAACCAGAAACGAAGCCTGGGGTGAATTCTGGAGGAAGAAGAACATGACTTGCAAGTGGTTTATTGCCCTGACAGCACTTAGGGACAGCCCTGGCACATTGCTCAGGGGTTTGGGTCCCACCTGAGGTCAGAGCTGCCTCAGCCAATCCTGCCACGAGTATTATTTGTAACTTCTTAATCTCATTCCTCTGTGGCTTTGCCACATCCAGCAGGAGGAAGCTGGACAAGGTAATGAAAAGCTGTGAAGGATGGAAAAACCCCCAACAGTGCAGAGCTGATTTTATCCTGAATAAAGGCCTGAACAGGCCTCTTCACCTTGCAGAAATCATGGAATGCTTTAGGTTGGAAGGGACCCTAAAGCTCATCCCAGCCCATGGCAGGGACCCCTCCCACCATCCCAGGCTGCTCCAGCCCCAATGTCCAGCCTGGCCTTGGGCACTGCCAGGGATCCAGGGGCAGCCACAGCTGCTCTGGGCACCCTGTGCCAGGGCCTGCCCACCCTCCCCGGGAACAATTCCTGCCCAAAATCCCATCTGAACCTCTCTAAATGACTCCAAGTCCTTCAGCAATGGAAAAAGTAGACCAGGCCCTACAAGAATACACCAGACACAAGTGTCCCTTCTCAAATCATGGACAAAAATTGTTGGAAAACCAAAGGAACAGGTGGAAACACCATCAGTGAAATTCCCTTCTAAAACCTGTAACTCACATCCAGGTTGAGTCTTTCATAGTCAAAGTAAGTGTGAAAAACAAAACCCTGCCCACAATTTCGAGGAGATGCCCAGCAGTTCCACACCAACCACCCTGGCTCAGGAAAATGCACTCCTGTCAATAACAGTGGGAATTCCTGGACAGCTTGAGGAAGGCAATAGAGTAGATTGCAAGTGTACAGAAAACCCCTGAAGTTGTACCACAAATCATGTTCTCACACAAATCACCTTCTGGCAAAGGGAAATGATGCTCTGCAATGTGAACTAAGGTAGATTTGGGCACGTGAGGCACTTCTGACACAACACCAAAATAGAGCAATTGACCCAAGTTAGAACAAAAGCAACAATCATTAAAAACTTTTTTTTTTCTCTTTCTTGCCAATATTGTCACATCAAAGTTTTCTGCTGTGCTCAAAGTCCTGGTTTGGTTAAACTCTGGCACATCTTTTGAATAAAGAGGGGTGAAATCTGCCAGCACAAACTGTCTGAACCTCAGGGAAGTCCAGCCCAAGCAGGACAGATCCCTGACATTCCCACACAAGAACTTCCACCTGCTTCTCTCCCTGCTCCTGAAGCAACACCCAGCTGGGGCTGTCACAGTTCCCATCACATCAGGGGCTGTCCCTGCACTCAGAACCTTTCCAGCACACAGAGTTAACCACACATTTGCCCTGATTTCCTGAGAGCAGACATCATCTCACCCATTAGGGGAGTAATTACCTGGCTGCTCTTTCACTCCACACTTCTCCCCCAGCTTCCCATGCCTGAGATGAGTCTCTCCAAGCAGGCTTTTCCCAGAGGAAGATAAGAAGTTCTTTCATGCCTTATTTCAGACTCTTCCACTTCTAAAGAAGCTCTTTTCTACCTGTCAAGCTTTGCTCCTATCAAGTGATGAATTCCATAAACAAGAATGAGGAAGCCAGGGACAATCCCCCAGGAGGGGGCTGCCTGTGGCATGCAGAGCCTGCCTGGACACAAAATTCATGGCAGTGCTTTGGCTCTGGGGGTTTGAAAAACCCAAAAAGCCTGGAAAGGCACAGGGCTGCCTGTCCAGTGATTTTAAAGTGGTAGCAGGATATGGATTTGGGATTAGCAAAAGGTTCGTTATCCAAGGGTTCAGCTTCTCCTGACACAACTCACTGGGGTAGCTGTTGGTGCATTTTGGACTCTCTAAACCCTTCACAGGTGGGCCATGGCACACTGGCCACTGGCAGGGCACAAGAACCCTGATTAATGCACCAAACTCTCATCAAATTGTAACGAAATAAAACTTTACTGATGCAATTTCTGTGTGTGGGAACTTGTAAGGACTCACCAGTGAAGCTCCAACAGAGGAAATGGTACTTGCCTGAACCTCCAGGTGTGATGGAGCCTCTGGAGAGGTGAGATCCCCTTCTTGTGCCTTTCCTGGAGATTTCTGGCCCTGACTCCCAGCTCCAGAAGAATCCAGGTGAGCCTTTCTTTTGTTCATGAGTAATTCCCACTGAAGTTACTCCTATGAGAGGGAAAAGAAAAAAAGAGATTTATTTCTTTGTATAAAACAGAACTATAAGGGTTGCTCACTGAAATCCCACAAGGGAAAGTGAAATAGGTGCCTGGGACTTGAGCTGACACCACACAGAGCACTTCAACTTCAGAGAACAGAACAGAATCTGGGGGAAAACATCATTTTTTTTATATTCTCCTATTAAAAGCAACACGAACACAAGTTGTTTTGATTAATAAGGAGGTAAAATTAATTTTAAAAAATAAAACACAGAGTGAAGTTTTCCCTTCTGCACCTGAAACAGTTCAGGCTGGAACAGCTCTCCCCCTGAATCACCCTTTTTGCAGCAAAATTCCTCTGTGGGGCCAAATGTTTCTGCCTTTTCTCTGAACAAACTTCTTCCACCCCCCTCCCAGCCAACCTGACATCTCAGCCACCACCACACATTCCCCTGCCTCTCTCCAGTGTCCAGACACACCAAACTCCCCCCCAGCTCTAAGATTTCCCCACCCAGACCTACCTAAAGGAAACACCTCAAGCTACTCAAGTCTTTATTCCCCGATTCTGGAAGGTCAGAGTGCGGGCACTGCCAGAGGGACTCGGGGTTTGCCCCGTGTGGTGGAGTCACTCAGTGGGCACCTCTCCCCAGGAGTGGCAAACCAGAGCTGTGCATGCAGAAAGCTCTGCCAGATAAACCCACAGCCTCAAAAAGCAGAGAAATGAGCCAGGCCTGATCCTGATTCATCAGTATTCAGCCGTGGATTCAGCAGGACAGCTCGGAATTTACACTGGAATAAGGAAAAATCAGGATTAGGCACCATCTGCCTCCGAGAGTGAAGCGACCAGAATTGCTCTACACATTTGAATCCTCTTCCCCCATTTCTTTAATCTCTTGCACATTCCAGGTTTTCCATTCAGCTCCAGTGACAAAAGATTTTACAAAATGACAGTCCAGATTGAGAGAACAGAAATTACAACCTCTGACAAAAGAGATGCCAAACTTTTTTATCAACGATAAGTGCTCCTTCCACGCAGACCCCGGGCTGCAATGGTAAATATAAGGCAGATGTCGAATGGAAATTAAACATTGTGCTCCCAGGGTGGCCTCGGCCGCATTCAGAGCTTGATTTAAAACAAGGCCAGAGTTCTTTCATCATTTCTTCAAAAACAAAAAAAAAAAGTTTCAAACCTAAAGATCTTCCAAACAGGCACATACTTGACCTAGAACTTGGCAGTGCAGGACAATAAACGTGTGTAAAATACACCAGCACGGGGGAGAAAAGGCAAAGCGAGTCGTCTGCAGGATGGGCTGGGAGAATTTGGTCCTCAAATCACTTCTATTTTGGCATCCTGAGAGTCAAGAGGGGATCCAGGTGAAATATCTGCCCCCCTTTCTAAATTCCCACCAACACCTCTCACCTGGGAGGCTCGGCCAGCTCGATACTCTGAAATATAACCCAAACCAAGAGCCCAAGGACCCAGCAGTGTGGGGAGTATTGCACTGCACGCTTCTTTAAGACTTAAATCGTATTTACATCTGTGCAAGCACTCTGCCTGGTATTATTAGACATGATAAAATAGCTCGAGACATTTGCAATGGCTCAGATATTCAGCCTCAAGCAGCACATATTTGAACGGTCTGCAGTGTTTGCTTTTAATAATTTCTGATCATGTACCAGCTCAGCCAAAATAACATCATAATAGGCTTGCAAAAATTAAACCCCCAGACTGTTGAATATCCTGTACACTCAGGGCAGTAAGGATAAATTTAAGGATTGAAAGGATGATGCTCAAATTTACAGAAAGAGTTAAAAGCACAAACCAAATTGCATTTGCTTCTCTTTCACTTTGTTAGATTTTGTTTTTAAGGCAAGAAAAGAAAAAATACTGGAAGTGAAATGAGTAGAATATTTACAACTTGAACACATAAATAAATATGTTTGCACTCTTCTGGGCAGCCCCATTTTAGAAATCATTTTCCCCTCTCAGCAATTTCATCTCGAATGCAGTAAAACAAAAGAAACTTTTGAGGCCATGACTTTGTAACCTCCCTGAAGTTTTGAGCACGGGCAGAGCTGGCCTGTGCACACGAGACAATCAAACACGCTTAAATGTCAAGTAAACTCCTGTCTATATTAATTTATTTTTTCCCCTCCACCAAAGGAAGAAATTGTGACAAGATTTTACTTTGAGGTGCCCTGACAAAGCAGCACTTTCTGGCACGAGCAGGACACTCATCCCCCCTCCATCTCCCAGCCCAAGATTCAATCAGCTGAAACACAAACCTCATTCTGCACTGAGAGATTTTTTTTCCCAAATAAAACCAATTTGCAAACAGCTTCCCTGGCCTTTTTTTAAAATCCATTTTCAATTGCTTTAAAACATAAAATAGAGATGGATGGATGGATGGATGGACAGCTAGAGAAATGCTTTCAGTCATGCTTCCTCCCCCCCACACACACCTTTAAAATTGAAAAGCATCAGTATCCAAATAGCAACAGGAAATTTTTACCTTGTGGCTAAATAGCTCACTGTTCACTTTGCAGCTGCCTCTATTTTTTGCTGGGCAAAAAAACCACCAATACAAAAGTCTTTCCTAAGAAAACCAAGCTTTTGACATAAGGGCAGCGCCAAACGCAAACCTACAAAGAAATTTCTTTTTCCCCCCGTCCCGTCGTTATAATTCCTAATTTTGTGGGATGTATTGCTGGGGCTGTTTATCATAACAGTGTGCAATAAAAAGGACGACTAACTCTTGCAATTTTCTCCCTACTCCTCCCCTTAACAGGGGCCACTGATAGGGAAAGAGGCTCGGAAAAGCAGAGCAGTGAAAGGCTAAGAAACAATAGGCAACCATGGCTTTGACAATGCAGCCCTGAACCCTTTTTGCTCCCGCTGTGACACTTGCATTCAAGAGCAAGGGCGGCTGCCATCATAAGAATGGACAATGGCATGAGGAATACAAGGGAAAAGGAGGGGGGGGGGGTTAAAAAAAAAAAAAAAAAAAAAAGGGGAAATCAGATGAATTCAGAGCTAAGATGGCAGAGCTCTCACCTTTTCCGCTTTTTTCCAGTAATCTGGATGGAGACGTCCCGCAGAGAAGAGATAAAAAGGGTTGTGCTGAACTGTTGGATGGTTCTGAAGACTTCTGCATTTGCAAACGCATTTTAGAACTATTTGTAGGGGTATATATGCTGCATGCCATCTCTCTGTCTCTGTCTCGCTCTCTCTCCCTGTGTCTCTCTCTCTTCTGTTTTATGTCCTGCTATCTCCATCACACACCTCTAATAGTAGGAAGACTTTCTGCCCATGTAAGTAAGTGAGAGTGTGTGTGTTCCTTAATGTTTGAATCAAGACACACGTCTGCATGCATTTCTAATCCAAGGAGCCTATAGCAGTTACTACAACTATCAATTAGTCAGCAATAGCTCGAGATCCCCGTGTGTCTGGGTGAACAAAGGTGAGAAACACATGCAAATAGTCCTCCAGCACCTGGGTCACGTACAGTAACTTAGCCAGCAACAAATAATTGCATCTGTTTCTGCCTTTTTTCCGTGCTCCTCGCTCGTTGGGATGCGAAGTTCCAGGTTATTAATGTGGAACAGCAGCACAATTAGGCATGGCACTGGATATTTTCAGCCCAACGACACAATAAAAGGAAATTAAGCTGAGCTGGGATGGGAATAAACAGGGGACTTAAAGGGTTTAAGGTAAAAGATGCTCTGAGCTGTAGCAGTACTTCCATTTTTTGGAGCAATTGTTCCTGAGTTAAAGGATGCAAATGATGTAAGATGTATTTGGTCGTTTCATATCTGTTAGATAAGAAACTGATTATTGCAGAGGAGACAGAGTGGACGCCTAATTTCTGGAAGTTAAGTCCATAAAGAGGGTAAGCTAAATCTGTTACTATTTTTTTATTAATTAAGCGACTGTTACTTCTAAGATCATTTTAAGGGTGTTTTTCAGATGTTTTAGACTTAAGCCAAACAATTAAGAAGAAAGATACGGTACCTTTTACTCTCTCCTTCTTCTTAACCTCACAAAAATGAGCCTCACCTTTAAAAACTGCCAGATTCAAAATGGACTAAAAAAAAAAAACCAAAACAAACCCTAAAAAAAAATTTAAATTTAAAAAAACCCCCAAAAAACAAACAAACCAACCCTGAACAAAATCAAAAGCAATAAAATGCAAAAAGCTCCGAAATCCAGCACCACCCTGACTCCACCACAAGAAAAGACAGAGCTAGGCTGCGATCCAGAGAGCATTTCAGAGGTGACAACACAGGCTGGGGACAATGTTATTTACACAGATTTGATCAGAGCGGCCATGGGCTCCAAACTCTAATTTAATTTGCAGAAATTATCCAGCCCGCACTTCGGAGTGCGGGGAACTCCGAAAATGAAGCGGTTTCACAGAGTTTGGGGCTGAGAATAAGCATTTTTTCCCCCTCTCCTGTACAATAAGCTCAGAGTCCTGCAAAGCTGCACAAGCCCTCTCGTTAGCTCCCTTTCCCCTGATCTCAGCTTCCGTGGGAGGCTAATTAGTGACACCAAAGGCAAAATATCCGTGCTGCTTTTGGGCTCGGAGGAACTGAGTTTATTTAGCTTGAGACAGCATAAAGAAAAAAAAAATAAATAAAAAAAAAGAAGATATTAAATTAAATCCTCTTCAATTTCAAATAACTAATGAAAGCAACCCCTCCCCAGCTCCCTCACCTTTTAGGAACAGCCAGTGGCTGGAAGGTTGGAGCTGCTAACGACACAGAAGGTGCTCAGGATTAAAGGAGAGCTGCAGGAACAGCCCGGCTTTGCCCCGAGAAGCCCTGGGTGGGAGCATCCCAGAGCTGAGCCTGAAAATAAAGCAAGAAGGGGCTGGAAAAACCCCGCTGCTCGGTGGGTGTTGTGCTCTGACCCGCCAGGCAGCTCCAGTCCCAAATTTAGCTGCTGGCAATGGCAGGAGAGCAGGAGCTGCCCAGGGTGAGGAGCAGCACCTGCAGGAGCCGGGCTCTGCAGCCCCGGCAGGACCAGCCCCGCTGCCGGGGCAAGGGAAAACCCTCCCAAAAAAAAAACCCTACAAAAATAATCTGAGCCCTTTCGCCGAACAATGAGACCTTAAAAAAAATCCACGTTCGGGAGGGTATTCCATGCAGATAGGCAGGGGGAGGGGGCGGGGGATGAGGACAACATTTCCCATCAATGCCGTTTATTCCTCGGTCTCGGGGAGAATAAAAAAGGCTGTTCCCCCACTTTAATGGGAATTGCTCATCTCGTTTATGGGGCCGCTCTCAGTGCCTGCAAATGTCCAGCTCAGGTGGGAAGGGGCATTTGTTTAGGGGGTCAGGCAGAGAGTGATCACTCGATGCCTTTCTGGGGGTGAGAAGTAGTTAAATTATAGCAAAATAATGGTCATTCCTGTGGTTTTCTGCCTGCTAAAGCACTTGGGCACGCAGATCCGGGGATGGGAAAGGAGCTGAGGGAGGAAAGTGATTTAAACAGAAAGCTGCCTATATCCAACACTGTTATACATCCAATTCTTCCAGCTTTCTCAAACACACCCCATTCCCATAAAATAAACCAGCTTTCTTTAAGGGAAAAAAAAGAAAAAAAGCCCCCCACAGATGAATAGACACCACTAATCAGATGTAATGTAATCGAATACTCTTCTTCATCTAATCTGCCTGCTCTGTGTAATCTCGCTATTCTCCCAGCTCCAGCATTTGTAACAGGCATGACATCGATTCCCATCTCGGATAATGTTATTTCAGTGTTTTATTCTTAAATGAGGCTACAAGTTGGGTGGCTGCTTGGCATTCCAAACTCTTCATCAACTTCGCCCGGCGATCTGGGGGTGTAAAGGGAAGCGGGGCTGCTCCTCTCTGCTGCCTTTGAATGGTTGCATCTCCCAACCCTCAGAGCCTGGCACGGATTTTTATACAGACAAAAGAACCCATAGAATTTAACCACAGAACTGCCCAGGATCAATGGCAAAAAAAAAACCCAGAAACAAACCCCACCAAAGCTTGTTTGATCAGATCTGCCTGCAGCCAGCAGCTGGGAAAAGCTGAAATCTTGTCAGCACACAGCCCTGGTGGGGTTGTTTTTTTTAAATGTTTTCGAAAATGCAGAATGATTTCCTTAAATAAACATTTCAGCAGCGTCCACCTAGGTTTTCCCCAAAGAGAAAAGAAAGCCTCGTGTAATTTTACAGGACAAGCAGGATTCCCAGCTAATCGGACAAATCGTTCTGCTGGGGAAATGACAGCAGTGGGGAGAACAAACCAACCCTCTCAGACAAACAAATATATTAGAATGTAATAAAAATGTTGACAACCGTTATGTGATTAAAGCAATTGTTTTATTCATTTAAGGCCTCACCATCGGAATAATTTAAAATTAAGTGAGAAACATCAGCCCCTTGGGTTTTGCAGAAGATATTTAATTTGGAGGAATAGTTGTGGGTTGTTTTTTTTTTTTTTAAACATTGCTATTTTCAACGTTGCAAGATAAAGCTCTCTCTTTTTTTCTAATTTTATTTTAAGAATAGACCCCATTTAGGATTTCACATTGTAAATCTCCCTATGTCTGAATGCTGTTACAAGGTTTGACAATGAAAGAATAATTCATGTCAGACAAAAAGAGCCCTTCAATCAGCTTCATGCAGCTTTTCTCCTGCAGGGCTATGCCAAAACGAATGTGGAATCCTGAACTGAACCATCCATCACATTTCCCGAGTCTTTCAATTAATGACACTGCAATCAGATCGATGGCGTGTAATAAGAAAAGAGCTTTGCATTTCTATACCTATTAATTCGCTGAGTAACTCCAGTGGTAAAACGTGACCAGAAAGGGAAGAGAAAAGAAAATTTCATCCTCTTGGCGAGATTTTGGGGGATGTTGAAGCCACGCTGTGCAAGGCTCGCTGTCACCCCAAGCCCTGCTCGGAGCAGAAATCACACAGGGGGGTTTTTGTTAAAAGCAGCACAGCCTCTCTTGCAGACAGGTATTTTCTGCTACCTGAGAGTTTTCTAGGGAGATGCTCCAAAGAGGAGCCTGTTTTTCTTGCAGGCTGATCAGGGGAGTCCCAGGGCAGGATGTGCAGCCTCCTTTTGCAGGGCAAAGGCAGTAATTAGCCACCGAATTCCCAGATCACAACACACGCCGAGGACGGAGCTACCTCACGCAGTGACTGAACCTCCAACAAAACGAGCTGGCGAGGGGGTGAGGGCAGCCAGGACACACACACACACACCAAAAAAAACTCTACCAGCAGCCCTGGGATGAAATTAGGGTCACCTCACGTCGGTGAACTGGCATATTTTGGACCAATGACAAGAAATTATCGAGGCTTTGCAGAACGGAGCTGCCAAGCACATTTCAATTCCCTTCCTGGAGGCGTTGGGGGGATTGTTTGGAGAAGCAGAGAGCTACAAGTAAGGGAAAAGTGCAGCTCACCAGAACGGAGCTGTGATTAAAAGGAGCTAATTTGCAAATTTTTCCTCTTAAGGGATAGATTTTGTGCCTTAAAACGCCCGGCTTACAAAATAACGTCTCTGAAAAGTGAACTCAAACCAAGAGGCTTCACCACCTTGGAAGGAAGGAGTGATTTGGAGGAGACAAGAGCAGATCACCAGCGGTGAGAGACAAATCTTGGCTCCAGAAAGAGCCCCCTGTGTTGCCCTGGACAGGAAACTGGAGGTGAAGTGTCTCCACCAACCCCAACCCTTCCTCTGGGTCAGAAAATCTTCAACCTCCAGCACTGACATGAATTTCAGCAGCCTTGGCTTCACCTCAAAAGAAAAGGAGCTGCAGCTGGGATAGGAGATGGACCCGGGTCAAAACCTACAGAAAGACCTTCTTTTGGGAGCAATAGACTTTCAGGGAGGTTGTGTACTTTGGAATTCTTCAGAAAAAGGGAAAAAAAAACTTTATGAGAGAAAACAAGGAATGGAACAACAGGAAACAAGGGAGTTTTTCAAGGTTCACTTCCCCAAATATAAAAGAGTGCCCTTAAAGGATCATGTCTGGCTTTGCCTCTTGACATCTTTTATGATGAAATTTCAGCAACTTCAAATTTCAGCAGCCTGACCAAAAAAATAAAACCACCCCCCAGAAAAGAAGGAAGCTTTATGAATGCTGCAGCTGAATGTGCCCATCCATGCCACACACAGGGAGCCAGACACAGGCTGAGTGCCCAGGATGGGAACTGAAAACTCCAGGGCAGCAACAGCAAAATGGGACAGTGCCCATGAGCTGACTTGCAAAATAACTGCAGCTCAAGCACAGTCTGAGATGCCCAGACAAAGAACAATAAATAAATAAATCATGGCAAAGCAGAGACAATCCCTCTGCAATAAAACAGGAGAGCTGAATGCAGGCTAAAGAAATGTGGAAAAATGAAATCTGGGAGGAGGAGTGGTGGGGCTGGAGGGAACCTGGAATGGGAAGGGGAATGCAAAATGTTTGCATTGCACATCACCACATCTTGTCCCCTCTCGGCACGGGACACAAAGACACAATCCCAGGTGTGTCAGGATCCCACAGGATTTTGGAGGAACAGGTTTTGGAGCTCAGTGGCAGCACCCACACCTCAGTGACCTCCAAGGAACAACCCCACAGCCTCTCCTGACCTATGGAACAACAACCCCAAGTGGTTTTAGCGTGCCAGCAGCTCCACACAGGGAGGTGTCTTAATCCCAGGGACTGGGGGGCTGTTCCTGCCATTACACAGGATTCCCACAGCTCCTCCATGCCTGGACATCTCCATCTCTGAGCAGTGCCCTGCTGTGCCCAGTGCAAGGCACAGTTTGTGCTCCATGGCTTAACAAAGTACCAATGTCTTGTCTGCGAGCAGGTCAGGCAGACGAGAGGAAAGGGTGCTGCTGCCTCCAGCCATGATTTCAGCTCTGGCTGCCTTCCAGGAGCTCACTGAGCTTCAGAAGGCAAGGGCAGCCCTGCTTACATCTGCTTCCCTCTGCTCTAGCTGCACACACACTTGCACACTGCTATTTCCCTCTTTTTTTTTTGCTTTTAAAATAGGTTTGGACAAGATTTCGGGAGGCATCCTCAGGCTGCTTCTCCTTTCTCTCGAAGGAGCTTGGGGAGCGATCACAGCAAATGAATGGGATGAAGAGAAGGCTTCTCTAATTGTCTGCCTTGCTCAGGGCTGGGGCAAAGGCAGCATCTGGGCTCAGGGTGAAGCATCTGTCTGCAAAAGCTGTGGGGCCCCTGCCAGCAGAGCCAGGTATGGCCTTGTTTCTGGACAGACAGACAAAAAATCCTCACCTGGACTGCCTAAAGCCATGGCCAAGGCCAAGCTTTGGGAGGCAGACCTTTGTCCCATGCATTTCTGGGAATTCAGCTGCCAAGGTGCAATCCCAGCCCTGAAATAGTCATTATTCCTTTTCTTTCTTTCTGTTAAAAAGACACTTTCCCAGTGCTCCTGGTGCTCCTGCCCATGATTAATACAACAATTACAGACCAGCATTAAGGCAATCAATGCAACAAGGGCACTGCTCCTCAGCCAGCACCTCTAAAATGTCCCTTGTGCCTCCTGCTCTGGGAATCCCACCTCAGCTTTCTCCAAATCCAGAGTGCTGCAATCACCCCTTTCCATCCAAATAAAAGTATTTCAGTACCTGCCTTTCACAAATAATTATCTGACAGCACAATATTATTGAAAGGTAGGTGAGAAAATGAGAGGTGAACCAAAGGTGGGTGAGATCACAGAACTGAAGGATGGGTTGGGTTGAAAGGGACCTTCAGTATCATCCAGGTGTTAAAATATTTGGAGGATGTGCACAGAATGACAAGGCTGGGAGAGGCTGGACATGGTTTAAGTTCTTAAATAAAGGGAGGGACATATATTAGGACAATCCCACATTTTCTAGGCACCCCAATGAGACAGGGACACCCTGGACCCTTTAGGAAGGACAAGAGGTTGAGGAGTCAAAGGCCAGGGTGGGGTAGGGGGTGACCTACTCAGAGCCACGGGCCTTGGGGTGGATGATACACCCTTGGATTTATTTCTCCTTCTGGAGGTACAGCATGACAGGTGGAAGACTGAACCAAAGCAGGATTCCCAATGAAATTTGGAGGCTGCCCCACAGCTGAGAGCAAGAACCAGCCCCCTACAGAGCCCTCAGCCCCCAGACAGCAGCAATTAGCTCTGTTCCCTCATCAGCAGCATTCCCTCAGCCATTCAATTAACAAAAATATTTTAGTGGTGCCAACCTGGCTTTAAAAAAGAACTTTTTAAATATTTTTTTTTTTTCTTTCAGGACCTGTGGAAGCTCCTGGGGATGCCATAAAGATTTCAGAAAGATGGGTTCTACTTAAAAACACACAAACCCCCCCAGCCAACCACTGGGCCTTTATCTGCATCTTCCAACTACTAAACTTTTACATTCTGGGTGTTACATGGTTAGGGCTGACGCTGTATTTGTAATTTTTGATGTAAAATTATTGATGTGGCCTCCCTACACAAGTGGAAACACTTCCAACAAACTCATTTCTTCCTGACACAGGAATATCTAAAGGAGTTCAGATCATTTCACCTCTGGACTTGCCCCCTTCACTGGTGAAGGAGTTTCTGACTGACCAGCACCATTCCTAATTTCTAGATATTTAAATCTAGACCTCTCCAAGTGTGCAGCTCTTAGATGAGGAACACCAGGACTCCCTACAGGGCTGTGGCAGCCAAAAACTGATAAAACTCTTGAATTTCCCCTGACATTGGAAAATAATCAATTTCCAAAGCCTTGGCCAGTATTTTAACTGTCCCACACCATTTTGTGCCCTTCAGACTGATGAGTTTTGTACACTCCTTTCATTTCCCAGGAGTGTGAGCTCAGGAGAGAGTGGCTATGGACAATGTTACTTCAGCTAGTTAAGCAAATATCTCATTAATTCAAGTGTCTAATGATTTCCTTCTGTTTGTTACCATGGTCCTCACCCTCTTATTGTTCTTCTCCCTCTCCTACACTTGTAAACAGAACACACAAACAGATTTGCTCTTGACAGATATGGTGATAACTCTCAGAAAAAGGAGCTTAATCTTAAATAATGCCAGGATGCAGGAATAAAACCAATCTATTTACATTCCTGTGGGCTAGAAAATAAGTCTTATTCACTCAAAAGCTGAGAAATGGGATAATTGGGCCCTATCAGATTCTTATCAGATTTATGCCAGTGGTTAGTGAGCCTTAACTGCAAACACAGACATATCAGGGCTCTTTTTAGAGGGAAGTCACCTCTCCTCCAAGGGTACATTAGTCACAGGGAAACTGCTGAACCTGGAGAAATAAAACTTTCCTGGTGGTCACAGTAGTCGCCTTGTGGAAGAGTTTATTACCCTGACATTAGGCTGTAAAATTACCATTATTATTGTACTCCAAAGGAAGCACTGCCTTTCAGCAGTGGATTGCACCAGGCTGAGCGTGCTCTGAGTGGGATTCAGAGCATCAGAGGCAGGATAGGAGGAATTTAGACTACTTTTGCTCGCTGGAGGATGTGCACGAGCTTCAACACCTATGTAGGAGAGGTAAAGATTTTTGGTTTCCTCCCAAAATATTCCCAGCTCAACCCTATTTAAGGTGTTTTATCAAAACCTTATCTTTAGTAGAAACAGAATAAAATGAATGTCCCCTAAACAGTTCTTGCCATCTAAAAATATAGAATGGGTGATCCTGCAGGGTAAAATCAGGAAGTTTGAACTCCTGGGTTCCCCTTGAGCCCTTCCACAGGCAGAAGAGGCCAACTGCACTGGGCCCGTAGGAAGCACCTCCCTGAGTGTCCTGGCCACTCCAGGTACTCACACAGCACCACTGGGCTGTTTTCCAAGTTCCTCAACCCAGTTTCTTTTGGGAACTCGCCTTCAGAAAGAGGTTTGGGAAGCTGATCCTGTGCACTGAGCGTTACCACACCATAACTCACATCACCTACGGGCTTGCTAAAAAACAGTGCCTGAAGAAGCCCTCGAGAGGGAAATTCAGCCTGGTCTAAGGAGGTGGGGTCAGCAGTGAGGGTTTAGCCCGTTTTTCCCATTGGGAATCCGGCCCAGTGAAGGCAGCAGATCTGAAAAAACAGCCATCCACAAACCGTGATCAGAGGCTTAGGTTTCTAAACCGTATTGAGGTTGCAAAAACAAATTGACATCAACATATGGGGGAAGTCTGAAGTTGCAGCAAACATTCGCAAATGTGAGAAACTTTGGCATGCAAGAGTCCCCATTAAATTCAAATACACAATGCACAAGATTAAAGTTATTCAGAGGCATTAATGTTTGCAAGATCAGACCCCTGAGATGTCTCTGTGTAGTAACAGTTCCTTTAGGTTTAATCTGTTATTGCATTAATATCTATAAAGAGCATATATAAATACAAATCAGATGGCAGCTGCAGTCTCGCTGAAGAAAAAGATTGAAGGGCTTGGGGAGGGAAATAAAATATCCACGATGGGAATTTCCAGTGCCACATATTTTGGGATTCTCATCCTGCTCAAACTGCTGCTATTTTTTTTCCCCCTCCCCATGCTCAGTGCACACACACACGTGAGAACAAAAAGGGCAAAGAAAATAATTAGGGAAAGAAGAGGACAATAAAAATTGTTTTCAAGTGGACAGATTGCCCTTGCACAGGAGCAAGTGATGGTCTGAAGCACGGCAACCCCCCTCAGATTTCTGTGAAAAGCCTGATGTGCTCTACTTAACACTTAAGAAAATTCACTGGGGAATAATGGCCTCTAATTTATTTTGGCTACAGTGATGTTCATCTGTGCTTCTGTTCATCTCACTCTGAAGATTTCAGGGGACTTTTGAACTGGAGCCTGGCTCATTCTCCAGTGCCTGGTAGTTAATCTGCTCGGATATTTCCCCAAATAACCATCTGCTCCACCTTGTATTTGTTTCACTCCCCGACTATCTCAGCCCTTGGTCCGTCCTGCTGGCTTATTCAGCACTCTTTAAATTTCTCCTCTGGCCTTATGTCTGGTTGCTTATGTTTTGGACAGACAATGGAGGTGATACAGGCCATTATTCATGAGAAGCTTCAAGTGTAACGTGAGAAACATCTCATCTCCTGACCCCTGTTAGCATAAGAATTGCTGATAAAATTCTGGACTGAAAGAGAAGGATCTTCTGGGAAAAATATCGGCAAAAGTTTCACTTGAGATGGGTTTTGTAAGAATAATCCAGATTAATTCTCTGCCTAAGGACCAGATCTAACTCCTGGTGCAGTTTCCAGGACTCTGGAGAGGCACTGTGGGAGAGGCCTTGGAGGCTGTGGAATTTTAAAGGGAAGAATATTCTGTACCACTCCCACCACCTGTGCTGGTGCATTTTATGTTTTTAATCCAAGGATCATGAAGTGATTACCACACTCGAGTTCATTTAGCCTCCAAACACTCCTGGAGAGGGGGTAAATATTGGTTCCACATCTGGATCACCTGAATTAAAGAGTGGAGAGATCTCCTTGGATCACGAATCACCAAGTCACCAAGTTTTAACCTGTTTCTACTTATTTTAGCTGAGCTACATCTGAAAGCATTTGGGGTGAAGCAGTGGGAAAATCCCAATCTCTGTCAAAAATCAGCACACACCAAACTGAGAGCACAACTGATCATGGGAAGCAAGTTTTGGCCACAATTTCTTCTTCTTTATCCTTGTGGAAAGGAAGAATCACAAACAAAGTATTGATGCTGTTTGTGCCTCCAGTGGGATTTATTTCCCATGAAATTTGGCACCAGTAGGGTTGATTTAGCAGGAGCAGAGCCCTGAGTCTGCTGAGCACAAACGAACCCAACACCCCTTTAAGAGAAAAAATATTAAATAAATGGCAAACAAACCAATTAATACCCTTGGATGGATTAATGGAAACAAAAATCTCCAAATATCCCAAACCCAAATCGAAACCTGCCAAGGAATGTTTATGGATGCTCCAACTGCTAATGGCACGCAGAGCTTTATCCTTCAAATATCACAGGTCAATGGAAAAGGAATATGTGCATTTGCAAATGCTCTTTGCTTGGCTGATCCATCAATATGATAACTTATACATACTTAAACTCCTCGATGGACTCCCTGAAATTAAAACAACCAGAGAGCCCAGAAAAAGCTTAAATAACCATTACCAATGGATTTCAGATAAAAGTCAAGGAATAATTCCACAAAGATCACCCAACACAATCAGATGAAACAGCTTTGGAGATGGGTGAGGGAAGTGGGGAGCTGGCAACTGCCGCTGCTGTCCTCAGGGACGGCGAGAACCACGACACGAATTCAGGTCAGGAGAACGTGGCTGAGGCCACAATTTTTGATGAAAAACCCACCTTTTATATAGAATCATTGGCAACAGAGAAATGACACGATTGGCCTCATCAGTCAGCCACCTACTGAAGTGATGGGCTGGATAACGCCCAGTTATAAACATTATACCCAAGGAACCAAAACAACATCCCCAGTTTCCCACAACAATCTGCACCTGCAGCATAGTTTACAAAACAGCAAACTGTTTCTCAGCTAGTCTGCGTGAGAAAGCAGAGCTCTCAAGGAGTTAGAAAAGCTGGAGAAATTCTCTGCTTTAGCTTTTTTTGCATCTACAGGCAACCAACTCCATTTCCTAAGCAGAGGCAGCTCAGCAAAAATCTGCCCAGATTAAAAGCTTGACAAAGTTGGGCCAAGCCGCTCTCCTCACTAACTGATGGGGGGAAAAAACCATCAGTAAACAAACTATTTTCTCCTTCCAGCAGGGACAGAGCAGCTGTTTGCTCAGAGATGGGGTTTGGGGACAGGCTGCACCTTTTCTCTCCCTGTTTTGGGATGCTGCATGGGCTGGGATATCCCTGTGGTCACTCGGGGTCACTGCTGTGTCCCCTCCCTGTGCAGCCCCGTTAGTGGGGTGAGGTGCAGAAAGGGGCTCTGTGCAAGCCCTGCTCAGCTGGAACTAAAACATCCCTGTGTTATCAGCACTGCTGTCAGCACGAATCCAAAACACATCCCCGTGCTGGCTTCCACAAGGAAAATTAACTCTATGGCAGCCAGAATTTTAATTCTGGCATCACACAGAGGTTTCAGCTGAAATCAGGGCACCTCAATGCTACAGACACACTCCCCGCTCACTCCACAATCCAGATCCTTAAGGAAAATATCAAATATTGCTCAATTCACCCCAGAAACAGGCAACTGAGGAGCTCTGGAAGAACAATTTCAGCCCTGAGTCCAAGGGAGAGCATTTCCAAAACAAAGCAAGTGAAACATGGGTCGGGGTTAACGCTGACCTCACACAGATCTGAGAGGAAAACTCTCCTCTCTGGGTATCTCTTCCTGTAAATCCTCTTTTGGGGCTGTCCCTCGGGGTCTCCCTCTCCTGGGTGGAACCCTGCAGCTCTTTGATTTCCCTGCATATTTGCAGCTATGTCATTCCTGGCTGACTCTTCCCAAACCTCAGATGTTTTTCCTCTCGGAGCTGCAGGAGAATTATCTGTGCTTATCAGGAGACCAGCGCAGAGCTGGGCTACTCTTAAGACTTTCAGGGTCTCCAGCAACTTTTTGAGAGGTTGGGGAAACCAGAAGGAGAGATTGGAGCCATTTTCCCCACAATTCCAGCCTTCATTTCCCTTTTCCCCCACGGGCAGCCAGAAAAATAACATCACATAAAATTCTGGCTGTGGAGCCCTTCCTTGGAGAACAGGAGAGTTGCTCACAAGTTCAAGTTACTTCAAATCGTGTCCAAAATTGCCCAAATCTCCCCTTCCTGTCCTCCTCTCCCCTCCACACACAGAAGTCTCCTCTAAAAAGAGCATAAATTGCTGTCAGTAAAGATGAACTTCGTGGGTTGTGAAGCTTGGCCACTTTAAAAAAAAATCCGACAGACCAAGTCAGCTCAGCCCAAATTAAACTCCAGGACTACAGGAGAAAGTCAGAGGAGCCCAAGCCCCAGCCCCACATCTACACTAAACCTTGACATCTCCACATTTCATTTGGGGTTCTCTGACCTCCTTTAGCCTCTTCTCCCACACAACATTTGATTCCTATCTGGGCGTTGCACTCGGAGGTTTATGGGAGCACTTGTAGGTCTTGGTTTCTTTGAAAGGGCTGGAGGAACATAAATTAGTCCCAAATATCTTGGATTTTCCAAGAAGAGATCTTTCCAGGAACAAATGTAGAACACGGGCTCCCAGGGCCCCTCATAAATTCTGGCAAGGAGAGGCCTGTGCTTCCATGGAGGACATTTCAGAACAACCCTCCCTGAGCCATTTCTGAGTGCAAAGGTGTCTGCAAAAGGCCTGGCCAGCAAAGGTGGGGCAACAACACAGCAAGAAACAAATGAAAAGTCTTTTTTTTTTTCCCCCTTCAATTCAACTAAAAGAAACTAGGCCTGGTTCCCTTCGTTTGGCACTGGCAGGGCACCACTCACTGCCCAGGAGTTAATCCTGATTTACTGCAGCACTTCCCAGCCTAGAAGCCACTCCGAGTTCCCTCAGCCAGGGAATCCAGCACAACGCTCCCACACCTGCAGCAAACTCAGCTCACATTTTCCTAATCACCCACCTCCCTTCCATGCAGTCTGTTGACCATTAAGGCAATCACATGAATTTGTAAGTCTGAGGTGGGGGAGCCTCCATGGTTGGGTTTCTATGGAAACAATTCCCCCGGCATCCTCGGTCCACATTCGGTATTCCTGTCTGGCTGCCTCGTTCACACACTCCAGATCCCCGTTCTCCAAACACTCCTCTCAGGAGGGTGATGTTTGCTGCTCCTTCCTGTTCACCCATTGAGCTGGACCTCACTGGGATGAGCGGGAACGAGGCAGTCACTGCACCCCACTCCCGACCCAGAGGGAGCGGGATGAAGGCAATGACAACGCAGACTCCACAGGCCTTTAGGGCTTTTTCTTTTTTGGTGCAACAGGCAAGACTGAAAATTAGTCCTAATTATAGAGGTTTGGCCCCTTTCACCTCTCAGTGAAGACCATGATTTGCAAAGGAAACTGATATTTGTAGCAACTTCCATGCAGAAGCTGCCCCCTTTCCATGTCCTCCTCCTTCTGCTCCCTGGCAGCTTTGCCCATCCCATAAAAACAATGGGAAAGGTGGCAGCTTCTCAGCTCCCCGTGCAGCCAAGCACACCAGGCTTCAGCCCTGGGATGGAATCTCTGCCTGCCCAGCTGGAACAAGGAGCAGGCGAGGGAGCCAGAAATTAACCTCTCACTTAAAATTTGGCCATGATGCTTCAATTAACACTCCATCCTCAGGACAAGTCCCACCTCAAAAGCACCAGGGCCTCCATCACTCCCCTTGTGAGACTGCTTCACAGTACAACAGGCTTCACACTTCATTTTCCTCCGAGCCAGCCCACGTTTTTAATTGCTCAGCCTCACTGTAACTCAATCCCCACGGACCACAGGGAACAATTCAGGCCTTGTGTCTGTGCAGAGCAGCCACCACCCCGATCCCCTCAGCAAGGACAGAGCCCAGGGCTCCTGAGGCTGGAAACTGGAGCTGCTGTGCCTGCTCCATCCAGCTCCACTCAGTACCTGGGGGATTTATGGGCTGCTCCTCTGGGCGAGTGCCACATCCCCTCAGGGCTGGGCTACACCTGCAGCCCCTCAGAACCTCCCATGGCAACATCCCACATTTTCTGGGACTGCTTCAGACTCCTCTCTGCTGGTTCAAAAGCTGCCTGTACTTCTGCAAGAGCATGTGAAGAACAAGGTAACAGAAACGCCCTTTCACTCCATCCTTTGCCAATATTCAGCTGAAGAATCAAACAACATTCTAACCTTGCTGGCTCTTGTCAGCATTTTGCAGAGGTGCTATAGAAGGAAGATGTCCAAAACCCTTCCCCATTTCACCACTCTGCATTCTGGATATACCAGGAGTTACCTTGCAGGAGTTAAAACACCAGTTGCCTCCCTAAACTACCACTTCCACCCCTGCTGTGCCAGTTTTTAAAGAGTGCAAGGGCCACATTTTTAGACAGTATAATTTGGCCCAGATCCCCAGGCTCCATTGTTTTCACTGGCACTGGGGTAAGCTACACCAGATGAGGATATTGCTCGGAAAAGATTTTCCCTTAAAACAAACACACAAACAAAAACAGGTTCAGACAAGACCAGGGATTTTGAGGCTTCATTCCTGTCTCTAGAAACTTCCAGTGACTTGCAGTAGCCTCTGCTCCACCAAGCCACAAATTTGTAAAGCTTTAATCTTTCCATGTAAGTCAGTTCCTCTCCTCCCTTAATTGTTTCTGTTGCTCTTCTCTGAATTCTGTCCAATTTACCACACAGTGCAGACTCCATTACATCCGAAAGGCCAGAAGGATGGTGTACAGAAGCTCATTTTCCAATTCTATGACCTCAATTCTTGGGAGGATTTCAGAGCCCAGACACCAGGCTATAAATGAAGAATGTGCGCCCGTATAGCTGGGTAATTTAAATGCATTTTCTGTGAATAAATCTACTCGGTACTTTCTTGATCTGTACAATCTTCTGCCATAGGGGCCTAACATAAAAATACTTCAAAGGCTCCAACAAATTCCCTCAAGATGTGATCTTCAGCATTTCAAAAGCTGAAAGACATAGACAAGGTTTAAAGTGATCATGATATATTTTCAAGGTAACACTCTTCAGCAACTCCTGTTCACCCATTTCTTGAAAGTGAAATTCCATCACCTCTCTCTATATAGATCTTTTTCACTTATTGACTCGCTTATGAGCGAGGCAAAGATGAAGGGAATTTGACTTTTGGTTAGGGTTTATTAGACCTCATTATCTGTAAATGAAGCACAGCAATGCTTCCTTCCTTCAAATACCTGCTAGACAGGGCCAAGTGGCAATCCTGCAGCCACAGACCCCTCACCACTTCCCTCGCCTCTTGCAGCACTAAGAACATTTAGATTTGGATTCAAGTTTCAGCCTCTGTCTCTCTCTCTCTGTTTCAAGCTGAAACACGACCCTGCTCAGTAACACTTCAGTGAAAGATGACTTTTATGTCACACCTCAGTCCCATCTCTGATATTAATTATACACGTCGAGCTCGAAGTCAAAAGAGATTTTAAAACTGGTGCTCTGGGCTGAAACCAAGATTCCTCCTGCCTGCCTTCCGAGCAGTTCCACAACAACCTCCCCGAGACTGCGGCATATTTAATGAGAATGCAGATGATCAATTGCAGCCCGCCTTGCACGGTTAACTCAATCAACAAACTACTAATGACTCCAGCATGTTACAGCTTTTTTGCCTAATGAGAACCGCATTGACCAGATTTTTCCCCTTCTCCCAGGATCAAACGCCAATATGGAACGAGTTCTGCTACAACTGTAACTTTAGCCTGCGAGCCAAACGCTGCCCGGCCAGGGGACAAAGCCTGAGTGTCATTAGGGAGCACAAGAGCCCCCAGAGCCGTGGGCAGCCCTTCGTGGGATGTGCCTGGCTGGTGAAACCAAACCCCTGAGAAAGGCAGAGCTCCCACCTTGGTGCATTTCGAGGCAGAAAAGCCTTTTGTTCCTGCACCGTCCCACTCCCACTCCTCCTCCTCCCTGCTTTCTGCTGCAGGGTAATTTGTAGCAGGTGAGAAGAAAATACCTTCTGCTTCCTCTCTCTTTCACTTTTGTTGCTGCAATTTACCTCCATTTTTTTCTTGCCTCCTCCTCCAAGCAGAAGTCAATTGACCTCGTGAAAGAATCCAGGGATATATAGAGATCAGAGAGTTAAAAAGGGGAGTCTTACACCTCCTCATCCCCAACAAGAAGCACTTTCCATATGGGAATCCAGCAGCTGACCATGCTCGAAGTGAGGAGTATTTATTGCAGAGCTTGAGATGGGAAACAGTCCATGGGGTGTAATCCTGCCTGTAACCAACCACTGTTAAAGGTTTGCCCCCATGGAAAGAATTCCAGTCACTCCTGTCATCTTTGGACCAACACTTTGTTTCTTTACCAAATAACCTTCATTTTCTGGTATGGCCTGATGTGCAAAATGGCCAGTTTCTGAAGCAGATTTTCCATCCTCTACCCTGGAGAAAACAAAATGCTCCAGTCTGACCAATTCCTCTCCATCAAGAGCAGACCCTGGTTTCATTTTTGGCTACACCATCATTTTGCTGGGTGACCTCCTTTCCCCTCTGTCAAACAGGGATAGCCCAGAAGGTTTGCTCCTCTAGGAAGTAAAACTGCTACAGAAAAACCCAAACCAGGCATTATTTTTCTTCTGATCACACCGTGCCATCCCTGACTGCCACCAAAGCAAAAAGCAGAGTAAAGGAGCAATTGGGGCTTGGAGAGCAACTGGAAAGCATCAATCCACCTTTTTTTTCATCCTTAGCTCATTTGCTGAGCTCGCTCTGAACAGAAGTCACAGAGGATGCACAGAGTCCATCTCTGGGGACTGTGCTCCTTCCTCTTTAAGAGATGCTCCTGCACAGTTCCCTCCACTTTTAAAGGCTTAAATATTAAATATCATTCAGCCAAGTCGTGGTGGGGGTCCACACTTGACTTCATTCCTCCCTTAGCCTGGTCCTGGGGCCAGGAATTCAGACACTGAACAACCTCCCCAGGCTGGGAGCTCCTTCCCTTGGGCTGCTCTGCTCCTCCTTGCAGAGGGACAAGTCCCAGTCCTGCTGGGCTCTGCTCTGGCCACAGCTCCAGGGGCTTTCTCCTGCTTCATCCCTCGGATTCAGCTTCCCAGCCTCACCCGCAGCTCCTCCCACACATGGGAGCAGCTTCCTACTCCCCCCTCTGGCTTCACCTTTTACCCTTCAATGCCAAACCTCTTTTTTCCCCCCTCCTCCCATCTCTATTTTCAGCATCCTCTCCCAAGAACCACAGATCTCTCTGCTGTGGTGACTTGTCCTGAATCTGTTAATCATTTTTAATTCTGAAGGGCCGAATTTTTAACAGTTCACCACCTTCTCCCCACACAAATTCAGCTTTCCAAGGAGAATTCCAGTGGCTTGTGAGCAGTAGCTCCACATCCACAAGAAGGTCTCCACAGCATGCTGAGAGTCCTACACAAACACTGATCAAGTTTATGTCCTCCAAACACTTAACTTGACACAGCAAAATTCAGAATTAGGGCAAAAAGGGTGAGATTTAAGCTCATTCTTGCCCACTGCAAGCAGATAAAATAAGAAAATCCTTAAGTCTGGAAAAGCTCATGGAGTCCAATCACTGCTCCAGGTAGGAGACCTTCCCTCCCAGCCTGGTTTAAGAGATGTCAAAGTCACTTTACTCTCCTGGACATCAAGAAGCCAGGCCTTGAAATATCGGTCTGGCAACTCCTATGGAAAGTAAACTCAAGTTACAGTAAAAATAACTTTACCAATGCTCTTGGTTCTCATTTGTAAATGGAACAGGGCTTTAGCCAGGTTTTTGTGCTACTTCCTCAGATTGCTTTTAGGTTCATTAAGCTCCAACTTCAGGACAAAAATGGTAGCATTTGATTTATGGGTGCGGGGGAAGAAGGATGAAATGAGCAATAAATCTCCCACCAGTGGTGTTCCTCCAGCTCTCTGCAAGCCAGAGCAAGGAGCTCCCAGATTTCAGTCCAGGACTAACACCTGATGTCCAGGGAAAATCATCCCCCTGCTCCGTGCCTCAGTTTCCCTGATCAGAATAAGGTGATGCCAACTGTGAGGCTGAATTCTGTGACATTTAAATATGAAACCACTGACTTAAAATGGGTTGTGGCTTCTGAAGTAAATATGAGAAAACAAATGAATTTTCTGCCTGGTTTTTGCCTCTTTTTGTTGCCTTCAAGGAGTGCAGAGGAATGACCAGGAGGTTTGCTGGACAGATCAATGAAAGCAACACCCAACAAATGACCTTTCCTCAGTGTCTCATAAGTACCTGTCAGCTTCAGGAGTGCCACCGCCCTCGAACTGAGAGATTTAAAGCCAGACTATTCATTAGAGAGCAAACTATTATTCCAGAGGTTTAAATGAATTGGCCAGTGGCCAGCCTTCCCCACTGCTTAGGGACTCCTGGGAAAAGGGAAAGTGGCTGCTGCTTGGTCTGCACAAAGGCACAGAGGAGGGGAAAATAGGATTTAAAGAGGAGCAAGAACCAGGCTTGTTCAAGGGGTGATGGTGTGACACCCTCAGAAGATGGCACGAGGGGTAAGAAGATTTAAGCATCATCAGGGAACCATGAAAACAAGTCTGTAAACACCAGGCATGGCTCCTGTTTTATGGCATCACTAAATCAGCCAGCTAAGCTGACTCTGAGGAACGGCATCAAAAGGTGAAGAGGTTGGGAGAGTGCCTCAAAACCCCACATTTTTCTGCAGTAGGTACCACTCACCACGGGCAGTTCTGAATCAAAATCTAAATATTCTTCTCTGCTACAGCTCAGATTTGCATTAAATGTCAAAGCAAGAGTTATAAACCTCACCTGAATTTTGCTTGCCCTGCTGAGGATCCCTGACTGAGTTCTGGGTTACTCTGCAAATGCACCAGAACCTTACAATTTATTCTCTGTGAAGGCCACAATTAAACCTGTGCAGGTCAGTTTGCCATCAAACACTGCACAGCATTGGCACCACGAGATAGTCTTTTGGGTTAAAGCTGGCTCCAGTGCTTTATAACAGCCCTGGGGGAAATATTTGACCACAAACTCAGTCTGCAGCTTCTGTCTCACTGCTGTTGGTGAGGATGGTCACCTTCATCAGGTCCTGGAATCTTCCAGGGACACCTTCCCCTCTCCCAGGCTGCTCCAGCTCAGCCTTGGACACTTCCAGGGATGGGGCAACCACAGCTGCTCTGGGCAATTTGTGCCAGGGCCTCCCCACCCTCAGGGAGCAGAATTTCTTTCTAAATAGCCAATCTCGACCTCTTCTCTGTCAATTTGAAGCCATTCCCCCTTGTCCTGTCACCACCTGCCCTTGTAAATGGTCTCTCCTGTGAGTCTGACACAGAGAAATCACACACAAAATCCTCAGGCACTTTAGATGACCGTTCCACACCTCCCAAAAACTCATCTTGCATAAAATAACCTCCTTTTGCAAGGTTTGAAAGATAAAGAAGCTGCCATTACTTCATCACTACAGACCCTCCCAGCCACTCAGCCCCACCACAGCACAAACCTGCTAAAACAAACCCAAGACATCTTTGCTACCCCACATTGAATTTGCATTAAGGCACAAACACAGAGAGCTCCCTACCTCGCCATGCCCCACTCCCTGGCCCGTGGCACACCAAGTGGATGCTCCTGCTGCAGGGACCTCGCAGCTCACAAAGCAAACTGCTCTGCTCCTCATCTCTTTCAGGTGTGAGTGCCTCAAGCCCTGCCCTCCACATTCCCCACTCCACCTGGTTTGGGGCGGTGTTAGCTCAGCACAGGTGTGTGCCATCACTTCAGCTGGCTGGGGAATCTTCCCTTTGGGTTTTCCAAGAGGTTTCTACTCCATCCCACCTCTCCCATTTATCCTGAGTTCATTCCAAAGCTCGCTCCTCTCCAGCCCCTCGGAGGAAACTCGTGCTGAGGGCTGGTTTCCCAAAAGGAAGGCTGCACTTGGTGTGACACACAACCAAACAGGCTCACCATGTACAAAAATAAGATTATACCACACAAAGCTGGGCTCCAAGTGGCCCAGCTTTGCCACAGATAAGGCAGAGGGAGGAGGCTTAGGATGCAAACCGAGCACTTTTCCTTCAAATAAAACCCCACCCCAGCTGCTGAAGGTGCAAAAGGCAGAGTTTCAGGATAAGCTTTATGGTGCAATTTGTTTCCATCACACTCTGCTTATGATGATTTAGCTGAGTGGATCCAGAATCTGTTACAGTAAAACAGGTCAGGGTGGGTATGGGAAAAGATATTTCCATTCTTCAAAGGCAGAAAAACAATTTTTCATCTTTTCTGACTGGATACAGTTAAAGAAGATTACAGCTGGTATGATTGCTTTTGGCAGCCTAGTGTTTGACCTATAATTCTGTAAAAATATAACTAACCCTCCATATATTAACTGTCAGGAATTTTCCCCCATGTGCTTTTTGTTCTCCTCCGTCTACTTTATATGGAAAATTTACCGTATGGATCTGCATTTAAAGCTTCCTTGGCCTATTTCATGAACAGACAGAACAGATTAAAGTGAATAGAACATAAGCACAGCTCAGAACTCTGTCTGGTCACAGAACCCTGGGATGGTTTGGGTTGGAAAGGACCTCCAAGCTCATCTCACACCTTGGGCAGGGACACCTTCCACGAGGCCAGGTTGTCCAAGCCCCGTCCAGTCTGGCCTTGGGCTCTTAACTCAGATAAAATTCAACATTAAAGCTGCTCCAGGTGAAACCTGTGCTTTAGGAAGTCCCTAACTCCCAGTTTGCCAAGAGCTGGGAGGACATAAAGCCCCCATTTATGGACAGTTTTGTGCCTAAGCATGTGCCAGTGAGCAGGCCCAGGGGTGACCATCCCTTCCCCGAGGCTGCCATCACACCCCCTGTGCCACAAAGGGCGTGGGCACTCGGAGCATCTCAGCTCTGCCAGGCTTTCTCCATCACCAGGGCAAAATCCCTCCAAATGTGCTCCTCCAAAGGCCCTCTGCTCACATGCAGAGCACCCTCAGCTTGGGCAGCTCCTTCCCACCAAGGGATTTCCTTGGGATTTGTGGTTGTTGATGACCGAGATCTTGGCCCGTGCTAGAAAATCCAGATGAACACAGCCAAGCACAGGCCCCGTGCAGCTCCCTCCTTGCCACTTTAAGTTTAACTTTCCCTGTTTACTTTTTAATTTAATGTATTCTTTTGATCTCTCTTCCTCTCCTTTCTCTTGTCTCCCCGAGTTTGCTGACACAGGAGAAGCATGACAAGCTCAGACAGGCCTAACCTACTTTTTTCCTTTTCTCTGGTACATGTGAACGCTCCCACTCTCCTTCCCAGCATATGAAAGCACATTCCAAGCATCATTATAATGATACTTCCAGCCCCCTGTGAAGTCATTCCCCCACTGACAGGTGAGGAAGCTGAGACACACAGAGCTCTTAAATCACTTGCCCCCCAAGCTTCCAGCAATGCCACGGGACATAAAACCCACCAGGGTCTCCTTTTTCTCGGGCCCAATCGCAGTAAAATTATCATTCCTCCACCCATCACAGCTTTGTGAAATAGCTCCACTCCTAAACAGAGGAACAGCAACATTTTAGGTGCCCATCACACGGATTTGCACATTTCTGGGGTTTAACTACGGCTGAGGAACCCCCACTGCCATGTCCTGGGTGCCTCAGGCTGTGCTGGCACCTGAGAGGGACAAGGCATGGAGGGACAGGACACAGGGAATGGCTTCCCAGTGCCAGAGGGCAGGGCTGGATGGGCTCTTGGGCAGGAATTGTTCCCTGGGAGGGTGGGCAGGCCCTGGCACAGGGTGCCCAGAGCAGCTGGGGCTGCCCCTGGATCCCTGGCAGTGCCCAAGGCCAGGATGGGCATTGGGGCTGGGAGCAGCCTGGGACAGTGGGAGGTGTCCCTGCCATGGCAGGGGTGGCACTGTGGGGGATTTGAGGTGCCTCCCAACCCATGCTGTCATTCCACAGATTTCATCCTAACCATGGATACCCCTCAACCAAGCTGTTTTCCCTCCTTGTATGGGATAGTTCAGTGCTAAGCCCCGAGCTCAGCTTTACAGAGATCAGATTCCCAGTTATGACATCAACTAAAATTCCATCACTCCCTGCAGGGTATGGAACAAACCCCACCATTTACAAATCTGAACTTTCAAAAGCAAGAACACTTTTAAAATTAACCTAAAATTACTTGAATTCAGTTGTTGACACCTTTGGGGCTCCTATTCTCAAAGGTGTTCTCTGCAACACATTTTTTATCTTGTGAAAGCTGAAATTAGCACATTATCTTGGAGTCCTAAAGGCAAAAAATCCAAATACTACAAGGAGTGAATGACAAAATCAAAAGTGGACTTTGGACCAAGCATCTGCACCAGAGCACTCAGGATAATCAAACCATATTAATTTTTTAGGTGAGTTGAGCACTGTTTAAAACCCTGTTTAGACTTTATCCTTCACCATCAGAGTGGTTTGAATTCAGTTTCACTAAATTTAGGTTGGAACCAAATCAAATTTACACAAAATCACTTCCACCATGAACAAGAGTGACCCACAGAGGGGCTCAGCACACTTTAATGCACTTTATCACTTTAATAAAAATTAATTTCTGCCCATCCCAGTGCAGACAATCCCACAGTTCTTTACTAGAGGTGCAACAACGCTCCTTTTTCAGCTCAGTTCTTTTCCAGCTCTAATGTTTAATTATCTCAAACACAGCAACAGCCACACCACTCCAGGAAGGAATCGATGCTCCCTTTGCTCCCAGCTCTAAATGCATGTGTTCCATAATCAGCCTAACAGAACAGACAATTGGGACTGGACATCTGGGGAGCACATGAGAGGCCACCTCAGCTATTAAACTATTTTGCAAGCATCCCTCTCCCATCCAGCTTTGGGTGTTTCTTTCTTTCATTTCACTACCAAAAAAAAAAAAAAAAAGAGAGTAATGGGTTTGGTTTATAAGGTATCCAATAATCACCTCTCAGCTGCAGTACTGGGATGCTTTCCTGTCCTAAAACTCTCCCACTGCACCTCAGACATCTCACTGAGAGCATTCTGATGTGCAGGTACCTCTCTGTGCTCGTTTCTCCCCTCCCTGACCCACAGCTGCCTCTGGGGTTAACCTGAGCACTCAAACACCTTTTCAGGATATCCAGAAAAGCAGGAAAAAATCCCAAAACCTCCAGAACAGCAAGGAAACCTGAACAGGATTCATGCTGACAGCTCTGAGGGGTCTGAAGGAGGAGAATTCCCACTGCACAGCAGCTCCTCAGGAGGGCACTTGGACTCCATTGAGGCATTTTCATTATTCTGTTTGTCCTTTCTCAATTTCCAAAGCTGCCCAGCGGATGCAGAGAGAAAATATCAATTAAACCAAAGGCCAAGATGGTGTGGAGATGAAACTGAGTCTCAGAAGGAGCCAACAGCAGAAACCTTCACCCTATCCCACACCACGCTCTGCAGCAAGAGCTGCAACCTCTGCCAAAACCTGGATTTCAGGGCAGGAATCACAAAAGTCACCAAACTGCAAATATCAATTCATAACCAAAGCACAAAAGCATTTTGGTAGAGGTGGCAAAAGAGAGGAAGAAACACTGAGATCTTCAGGTTCCACAAACTGCCCACTTTTCCACTTCAACTAAAAATTTTCCTTGAGGAAAAATCAGGGAAATAACATTTTGGGGAACTCTTCTCCAGTGAAATGCTCCCAAAAAACCCCTCGAGGTGGGTTCTACCCAGAATTACTCTGAGTGTTTCAGAGAGATAGCAGATCCCAAGATTTAACAGCTCAGCACTGGTATTTCTGCCTCTTTTTCAGGTTTCCCTTGGAGGTCCAAAAAAATCTTTTACAGAAGCACTCAGGGTCTTTTCTGTGCTGGAACTGCCTCTCCTTCCCTCCCTCCCTGTGTTTTAGGAGTGGCAATGCTCTGAAAAGGCCGGATCTCATCTGACTTTATTGCTGCTGGGGGCCGAGTGAAAAGGGTGAGACCCATAAACACAAAGATGCCAAGATACAAGGAGGCTCCAGCTGGGATGCCCAGCCCTGGCTGCTTTGTTCCCTGGGAATAATCAATATATTGACAGAGATCATATATGCATGTCTGAGGAAAGTGGAGGTGCAAAAAGATACGTGAGATGCCAATGGATCATTTAATTTCTTATTATAGCCCTGTGCCGCTTCCATAAATCATGAACCTTTTTACTCACATTTCTACTCTGAATTGCCACCTCCTGTTCTGCTTTTTTCCTCTACAGGTGCAACCAAAATATTTCCCCACAAAATCTTTGGGGGAAGCAAAACAAACATTTATGGCTGTGGGACAGGGATCCACTGGGAACCCAAATCCCACAGAAAGTAACCAGATTTAACTACAAACTTTGAGTTCAGGCCAGGATGGTTGAGGTGTCACTGAATTCTGCTACCCCAGATCAATTTAGTGCCTTCTGTGGCAGCAAATCCCCTGGAAATCAAATATCTCCCAGCTCCAGAGTGCTCTGCATTCCTCTGAATCCTGACCTTCCCCGCTGGCCCCACTGCCCTGACCCACAGCAGAAACCTCAGGCCAGCTCCTCCCTTCTGAAGGATGAGCCCTAAATTCCCAGGGAAGGCAGTAAATTGGCTTTCTGTGAACTCCTGTTCTGATAAAGCTCCTCAAAGCTGCCCCTCCTGTGCTGCAGAACCCCGACCTGAGCGGTCTGAACTGCAGGAAATCACCCCAAACCATCACACTGGGGGTCCAGGACTCACTGGTTTGATCCAGAACCCCAAGCTAGGTGGGAGGAGGGAGGCTGGAAATCACTGCAGCAGCCATCCCAGGGCTCCCCTGCATCCCAAGGACACGGTGCCCAACAGAATATTTCAGCCAGGGCATCACAGGATGCTCAGCTTTCCCCCAAGGGAATTTGGGAGCAATAAGTTTTTCCCTGGAGAAATCCTGGGCTATTGCTGAGGGAAAGGCTGCACTCCACAGGCAGGGCATGCAGCAAACCCCACTGAGCCCCAGAGAAAAATGAGAGGTTCTTCAGCTCAGGACTTGCAGAGTTTAAACCTCCATGCATTTAAATTTATATTTAAGTCTATAAAAGCTGAACAAGAAAGAAAATGTGAGACAATGTAAAATAAAATTAAATAAAAAATAATCCATCACGCTGCCCATCACAATGAGTTTTCAGCACAAACCCAAAGTCTTTGCCCATCCACAACACAAATTCCCAGTGCTCAGCTCCAAAAACACTCCTAGGCCATCAAGGTGAGGTTTTCATTCAGGTTCACAAACTAAGACGTCATTGTAAGTGGTTTAGAAGCCCAGCAAATTTTAATATCCATGCCAGCGTGTGTGACCAAAGGGATTACCCACAATGGCTCACCTGATTACTTATACAAATGCCTTTTTTTTTTTTTCTCTCCCCCTTTTTAATCCAAGACCATGCAGAGTGCCGAGCAGGAGAATGGGGTATGTGCTGGAATGTCTGAGGGCTGCAGGCCTGGGATTTATATTCCATGTTGAATTCATTGTTCTCCCTCCTACCCCCGCTGCCCTCTAAAATATGCTGCAGCCATGACAGAAATAAATTAGCCCGAGGTACAGGTCACACCTTCAAGGGCAGGCAGAACTCTGGGTAAAATCAATAGAGAAGATGGGAGTCTCTCACAGCTGAAGCAGAAAGAATGACACATTGAGGGCTTTACACAGCCCCAGACAAAGGCACTTTGGAGAAACCCCGGGCCCTGCTGCCTCGGGAACACAAAGCTTGTTTTTTCAACCACCTGAACCCCAAGAGCAGCTCAGAAAAGCCCCATTTCTATGGAGAATTTGCATATCGATGCAGAAATTCTGTTTCTTTGCACCTCTTTGCCCGGGGAAGGGGATTCAGATGCTGAACTCTGGCCCAGGTGCAACTCTAAAAACTTTTTTGCAGAGAGCAGAATCTGCAGTGAACTTCAGCTTGGTTGGGGTTGGAGAGTGCTACATTTTGCAGCACTCTCCAATCTGTTCAAGCTGTTGATTCAAACAAAAAAAAAAAACTCCCCCGAACTTCAGTGAGCTCCAAAAAGGGGCACCAACAGACACTGAAATATGTGTTGCATTCCTTAATTTCCCCTGTGATTTGAAAGCAATGGATAACTCATTCAAAGCCATTGAGGGCCTCAACCTCAGGCTCCAGCACTTCTGAATCCCAGTTCCTCTGAAATCAGGAGATAGAAGATTTATAAGGGTTTGGATATGGGAAGGTTGATGCAGGAGTCAAGTGGGTTTTGCTAATGTCCCTATGGTGAGTTAAGTATTAACTCTCAGAGTGAGGCTCAGAACCTGTTCAGACACTTCCCAGATCCCACGGGGTTCCCACCTGCCTTTCCAGATTCCTAAAAGCTTTAAAGCCTGATTTAAGCTCCCACAATACTTCTAAAAATAGGAGTTAAACTTCTCAGTCCCGCAGGAGTTTCTGAAATTGCTACCCAGGAGGTTTCTCAATAGACAGCTAAAAGCTTTTCTCCTCTCCTGTCCCTCCCAGACTTCTCCAGAGACAACTTTGGCCCAAATGCAGCTGGATCTAAATCCAAATGAACCCTGATTTTCGGCAAAGCCAGCAGGAAAATGTCAAATAAGGAACTTTCCCCTGACCTCCTTGTTTGTTTGCTTTTTTAAAAACCCCCCACAACATTAACACGTGTCTTGTGCTTTGATCATTAGACTCACACTTCCACCTATGGCAAAATAAACTGTATTTGTACTTACACTTGTGGAGCCTGTGAGCAATGTGGGGAATAGAATTGCTTTCATTTCCACTGCTACCTGCAAAAATAAAGGGAGGAATTCACCATTAACACCAGGAATTTGCTCACAGTCACTGTCCCACGTCTCAAATGATGCAGCAACACCTGCAACACCTCTCTGCCTTTTAGGAAAAATCGGGGTAAATTCAACACCTCGAGGGAAAACGGTTTATCATGAACTTGTAGAGATGTTTTTAGCCAGATCAGAGGTTGCCAGCTCCTCCTTGGCTCATTCCCTGCAGCAACCTCCGTGTGCTCGCCCTGGGGACAGGGAAGGTGGGGAAAGAAGCACATTCTGGATGTTCCTGAGAGTGTTGGAGGCTCATGATCCTGGTCAGACAGCAGGCAGAAGAGCCTGCAGTGACTTGCCCTGCTGTTCCTTGGTTCTTCTCCAGGACAAGAGGGTGATGATAATGCACATTTCTGCCCAAGGTACCTCAAACACTGCCTGAGGCACCATTTGCAGGTTTTGCTTTGCACTTCCACACAACAAACAGGAAAACAGAGTTATTAGTGCCTCCTCCAAAGAGATTGCATGTCCTCATTTAGTGCAGCTTCCTCAAAACTAAATCATCCCTGGTTTTACCCTTCCCTGGGCTCCACAAAACAGAAAGTCCTGTTCCTTGGAGAGCATCCCAACAGCCACAGGGACCTTTATCTGCACAGATCCCATTCAGTGTCTGTGGGTCAGGAATGACCCAGCACTGACACAGCCACCTGAGGGCTGTTTCCCTCATCCCAGCTGGCTCCCTTTTCCAAGGGATTCAGCCAGGGGGTTTCAGATGGATCTTGACATCCTGATCCTCAAAATGCTCTGAGCAATCCCCATCTCCAGAACAAGAAGGATGGGGGAGCACTGGGAGCTGCCTGGATGAAGTGCTCCAGAATACCAAGAGCACCAGATTCCTGCTCTGCTCATCCCAAGGCAGGAGCAGCCTCGCAGGTCAAGGTGATGGGAATCCAGCCCATTCTTCTCCTCCTGCTTCCTCCATCCCAATTTCACCTCTGCCTGTCGATTGTGGCTGGATTCAGATGGAGACAACTCCATCAAGGAGCAAAATCACACATGGAACTTTGGAGAGACACGTTAAGTTTTTTTCCCTATTTAAACCATTCAGAAAAACAGATTCAGCAGAAAAATGAAAGGCAGAAAATGAGGTTACACACACTGGCAGTGATTGCTCCGCTCTGGAGGTAAATGAAGGCTTAGAAATGGTAAATTAAACCTTAGAAATGGTAAATTAAACCTTAGAAAGACCTGGGCCTTTCCAGGAACTGTGGAATTCCCCTCTCTTGTTTTAGAAATCAAAAAGGATTTAAATGCAACCAACGAACAGGAGCAGACCTGCCTTGGGAATACCTGGGTAGGTGAAGAAAGAAATATGTCTATATTTAAGGATGAAAACAAAGAAGGACAGGAGACTAAATGGTTTACTGGCCAAAATCTGGCTGATACTCATTTAATGGATGTGACTATTCCACATCTCAGGTGAAAGTCTGGCCTCCATGGACTAAGAGCTGTTTTCTACTTCCAACTCCTGCAAACCTATAAATCGTAAAAATCTCAACCCTAGGAAGGGAAATTAAACAATCCCCAAATATTTCCCTTCCTAAATAATAACTTTACACGTGAAGCAGGTTTATACAAAGCTGGATTCTGCAACTTGGGTACCTGTAAAGGAACAATGGGGGAGGCCACGTTGTTTGTGCCTGCATGAGGACAATGCTTTGCCTTCCCACTGCCACTGGAGCTGGGATAAATCTGAGGCTCCAAAACTCCGTGTTCAAAACTCAGACAAGGATGTGCAGCTTCGCAGCCTGGGTTTATTTATCTCTCAAAGCACGAGGCACTTTTTTTTCCTCCCAGAAATACTCAAAGTGCCTCGCAAAAGACCCTCCCCATTCCCCAGGAAATGGAGGGCTGGAATGCACAGAGGGGAGAGAGCCCTGTGGCCACACCGTGTCCATCTGCAGCACCTCTGTCCCCACCAGCCCCCCAAACCAAAAGCCAAGGACATCTCCCCAGCCTTCCCTCATCAAAACCTCCCTTGCATCTCAGGGGGTGAAGGTGGGGAAAGATCAGAGAGCTCCAGCTTGGGGTATTTGCAGATTCCTTCTGCCTGGCCTGGCTGCTCCCCGTCCCTCCCTGGGCACGAGGCAGGTAATCCCAGCGGGAATCCACTGGGAGATGCAGCAAAACCCACTCCTCCTCTCCCCCACTGCACACAGGGGCTTGTGCAGGGTTTTGTTTTTAGTGAGCAGCAGCCAAACTCGTGGAGCTTGCAGAGGTATCTGCCACTGCTGACCCTCCAGCGATACCTGCTATCCCTTTTTTCCTCCTGAGATCCTTTGCATGGGATAACTCCTTGTTTTACAACAACCAAATAATAAATATGCAGCTTTAAAACACAAGGATTTCATGTTTGTATGTGTTTAACTAATTTCTTTCAAGTTTCTAAAATTCAAATAGCCAAGTCTGTACCCCCTCCTCAAACATACAAACTTAAATCCCAACTTTTCATAAGCCACATAACCATTCCCAAGTATATCTGAGGACAAAATTTAACACCAGAAGCTGCCAAATGTTCCTGACCCACTTCAAACAATCATTAACTACAGGCAATTTCTAATTATTTGAGTCCATTTCACTTCTTATTCAGTGGTCGTTTTGTTTCTTGGCCATTTGGCCTATGTTCAGAAAAATCTCCATTAGCCAGCACAAAGTCTCCCAAAAAGAAGAAAAATTCTCTTTTCCCATTCTAAGGCTGGGAACATTTCAAATCCTCAAGAGACAGGAGTCCTAAATATGCCTTTAAAAGCAGAAAGTAGAGAGCACTTAAAAACTGAAAAGCTTAAAAATTCAGCCACCGAGTAAAATTCAGTTATCAACTAAAATTGCTTTCTCTCACCTCTCTGCTAACAGTTTTGCAATTCCTTTCCCAGAAAGAACTGGGAAATGTATTAAAAGGCACAAAACATCGATGCTGGGACTGGGAGCAATCACATGAACAAGCCACAAGATTTGCTTGATAACACAGAGTTTATTATTCAAGAACGAGTCTCATTTTCAGCTCTAAGGCAGAGGGCGGGGAGAGAAAGGGGGGAACAGGCTTTTAAAACTCATGCTGGAAATCCAGGATTGCATTTATAGGAACCACCAAAAAAAAAAAAAAGGGAAGAAAGAGAAGAAAAAGTAAAGAAAACAAATCTCTGTTCCATCAGCTAGCTGAGTTTTCAAAAGTTAAGCTCAGCTCCCAGCAAACTCAGGCTGTTTTCACTTAAACCAAGTTTACCTTCAGCAGAGAGAATGAACAAGCAGAGAGCTGCTGAACTTTTTTTAATTATTTTTTTTCCCCAAAAAAAGTTCAGCTCTGCTCAAGCTGGGAAGGGATAGAGGAGAGCAGAAACAGGGAGTTCAAAAGTCACAAAAGCTGCTCCCAAAGTTCCTCTGCGCCCCCTCGTACTGACCTAAGCAGTCTTCGTCTCACAGGTAGCAAAGTTTGTCTCCTTGTCCAGGGCGAGACTCCCACTCGCAGGAAGGCACCCAGCATCAAAAGGACATTGTTTTCACTCCTCCCAGGAGGGAAGGGAAGAGAGCAGCCCAGCCAGGTAACTGTTTCTTCCTGAGAAGTAAATCCGGCATTCTGGAATGAGTTCAAACCTCGGGCTTGACAGGGAGCGAAGCTTTTGCACTGAGCATGCTTCGTCCTGCACTGCCTGCACACTTAATGAACATTACTTCCTTCCCAGTGGTTACTCCTAGCAGAAATCCACACCCCCTCTTTGAGAAGTGAGGAATGCAGCTGAAACCAAAGTCCAGAAAACATGCCCGGCACCCAGACAAGGCCCCACGGATCAATAAACTCAGGTTGTGACCCGCAGGTCAGTTTGTCAAACAGGACATCAGGGTGAGTTTTTTCTACACTTGGTGGAGTTTGCTTTATGCCTCAGCTAATGCTGCTCGCTCCCCAGAGAAAATAAAACTGTGCTGGCTTTTAGAGAATGATTAAATGCTCCAATAACAGATGGGAATTCTCTTTCAAATCTCGTCTTTCCGAACCTGCTTGAGAGTGAGGAAAGAAGTTTTGGGTTTTTTTCTCTAGACTAAACTCGGTTCTTGGGCTCCTGAACAAAAGGTATTTGAATTTGTCGTAGGGAAGGAGTATCTGGTGACTTAAAAAAAAAAAAAAGAAAAAAAGAAAAGCTCCTTTTATTTAGTTAGGGTCTAATCCTGTTCTGTTTGCAATCACGTGGAGTTTTGTCATTACCTCCAGTGGGAATAGCGCCGGGGTTTTAGATTACAAATGCTTTCGGGCAAGAGCTGTGTCTACTCCAGTGACCTGCACAGGCCAGACTGGTTTTGGCACTTCAATTTGCAATTTACACCATTGCTGTGCCTGAACCCTGCACAGCAGCAACCCTCCCCCCTCCTCAAATTCACAGGGAATTGCTGAAGAGAAGCAATTCTGCAAAATTGGATGGGTCGTTTTTAAAGCTTTTCATTGTGTTTTGAGCTTTCCAGTGTTTTTCCTGGAGGTTCCACTTCGCTCTCACGTCTGAATTCTCCCCCACAATAGCAGTAGAAATGGAGCCTTTTTGTCCTGGAGTCTCTGCTGGCCCGACTGCCCCACCAAGGGAAAAGCTGAGAGCAGGAATTGAAATGAAATAACACAGGCCAGAATATTGTCAGAGTAAGGAGCACCAATCCCAGCCACAACTGCATGGCACACTACACTGTAAGGCCTCTAAACTTTAAAATAGGTTAAAACTCCATCACGACCTCAGTGTCTGAGCAAAGCCAGGCTCCACAGGGCTGCAGGTCCTGATGTGAGCAGGACAAACCACGACAGAAATTAAATTTCTGGAGTCCAAACGGCCCAGACCTTGAGAACAGACCCAACTGAGCCTGCAAATTCTGACAGTGCACAGTGGGAATATATTCACACTAATACAGTTCAGAACCACTTTGCTCTTAAGGGCAGCCAAGTGATGTCATTTCTTTAAAAAATTGTTTCCTTGCCCACACATCCCTGGTCTCCCTTGTTTCCTTCAGGATCATAAAAGGAAAAGTCCCAATCCTACATGACAAAACCAAGCTGTGCTGTGTTTCCAGTGCACAGAGCTTGAAGAGGTTTTGGAAACCCCAGAGAAAGTTTTGGGCTGGTTTGGAGAAGCAGCCATGGCAGCCTAATTAAACCCAAACGCAGGAACCAAAAAGCTTTTTCCCTTTGCTGTTTCCACTTCACATCCCAAAGCTTTCCTTTGGTCAGGAAAGTCCCTAGTTCCCCTCGGATGCATAAAATCCCTCACAGGGGACTTTCCTAACAGGCAGCTAAATTGGAATTTTGTCTCCCCTGGACCATCTCAGAAGCTTTTCTGGGATGTGCCAAGAACTAAACCCATCAGGTGTTCATTGAGGCTGAGAGCAGGGGGACAGGCACTGAAAGCACTTCCCCTGAAGCTCTGAACTGATGGACCCAAGGCTTAAACACAGAGGGCTGATTTTAAACATCCTCATGGCCCTCAGTTGTTCAGAGAGTCCTAAAATGGTTTGGGTTGGGAGAGACCTTAAAACTCATCTCATCCCAACCCCTGCCATGGGCAGGGACCCCTCCCACCATCCCAGGCTGCTCCCAGCCCTGTCCAACCTGGCCTTGGACACTTCCAGGGATCCAGGGGCAGCCACAGCTGCTCTGGGCACCCTGTGCCAGGGCCTGCCCACCCTCTGAGTAAGGAATTCCTTCCTCCCATCACCATTCCTGCAGCCCAGCTGGAAGAACAGGCCATGTGCGTTCTTTGAGCTTGAATTGCCACCAGCAGCAGGGCACAGCAGTGAAGCACCTTTGGAGCACCGTGGTGTGACACTGGGGTGGCACCTGGCTGGGGGGACAGCAAGACATGACCCTGGCTACCCCAGAGCTGAAGCGTGCCAGCCCTGCTGCCCCTCCCACAAGAACTGTGTGAGCCATCCCGGAATCCCACCCTCCCAAATCCCAAATCCCCCCCTCCCACGGCCGCTCCCACAGCTCCCCAGCACCGCTGGCTGCATTTTCCTGGTGGATCCCCCAGGCCTGAGAGCTGCAGGCCCATGGCAAATGTGCCGTGTGTGTCACACACCGGGGGGAGCAGACTGCTGATTCCCTTCATGCCTAATTACCCAGCAGCGCCTGGCACGATGATTTATTGAGCACAGCGCTGGCCCAGCTCTCAGACGGGCCCCGTGTCCAAGTGGAAAACACACTCCCTCCCGTTTTCCTGCTGGAAGGAAAATCATCCAGGGCATCCGAGGCCACAAAACTCTTTGAGTTATTTAGGGGAAACTCCATGGAGCACTGGGTGCCAAAGTTAGGGTGGCTGCACCTCAAAATGAGCTCGGAAAAATGTTTATATCTCCATCTGAAAAGAACCATATTTTATATGTTTCATATATACATATTCTGTTCTGACACACAAATTACGTGTTTTTGAGGGTAATTTCATTTCAAACTCAGGTCGGTCGTACCAGTGACTCTGCAGCTGGGACAGGTAACTCCAAGGTGCTTAAACACCCTTTGGGCTCTGCAATAAGTGGCAGAAAGTTGGGCAGGATGGAAAAGAGCAGGAGAAAAGGGCAATATCCCACGTCTAGGAGCCATTAGACAGACTATCATCAGCAGTGGGGGGAGAATGTTGCCTCCTCCGGGCATCCGTGAGTCAGGAGCAGGGCTGGGGGGAGCCTGGGGGAGTGGAGAGCCCTCAACTTGGGCCAGAGGAGCTGCTCGGGGTTTGGGCTGCTGCCCACACGATGTGTTGAACCAGCAGAGCCGTGCCCTGGAGCTTCAGCCCATCAGACAGAGCCCACCAAGCACGGGCACCACATCCAGCAGGGGACCATTGTTCCTTCAGCTGCTGAGTGCCAACCCCGCCCCTCCCAGAGCCAGCAGCTCCAGCTGGGACAGCTTTGCCTCCCTCTTTTCCCCCCAGGACGAATAAAATGCGTTCCTGCTCTCCTTCCTGACACCAGAAAAGCCTGGATTGCTTCCCATTGTGCTGCGAGAGCTTGAAACCCGGCCATGCTATTTACAGCATCTTCTTTGCCCGGAGGGATTGGAGACACATCCCGATTTTTGCAGCATATGCAAGCAGCAGGCACTGCTGCGTGTGCCAGCACGGCGACCTCGGCCCTACCTGTCCGTGCTTCCTTGTGGCCACTGGAAGCACTACAGAGGGAAAAAAACTGGATTTCCCCAGGAATGCTGTCTGCTTCCCCATTGTTCTCAGCACTCTGATCCATCCATCCTTCAATTCTTGGTGGGAAAGGGCAAATTAAAGCAAGGCTCTGAAGGGTGGGGCTTGGTTTCTGGTCCTCTGAACTGTCATGTTCGCTTTTGGCTGCAGAAGAGCTTTTCAAAAGGCTTTCAGTGACTCAGAAGCCTCAAATCTCTTGGTGTTCAGCAGGAGCTGGGCTCCTGCTGGAACTGCAAAAAGCATGTTCTGCCTGCCAGTGCCTGGAGAAACATCCTGGCTTTTCCAGGCTCGTTTTAACAGCCCCGGGAGAGGCTCCGGGAGTTTGGGGGTGGGATAGAACTGGGGTGACTTTTGGAGCCTGTTGTGGTGGCTGGAGCTGGCCCTGCTGCTCCAGCAGAGCTTATTCCAACCTTGCACTGAGGGAAAAAGTGACCCAGGAGACTTTATTCCTATGGACAAGTGGAAGAACTCGCTCAGGTGCGTCCCCAAGAGAGCGGCCACCAGGAGATCCTGTCACTGCACCAGATAAGAGAGCCAAGGATGCTGAGGAGGGACCTTCAGAGCTGGCTCCAGAGGCAAAGCAAAGCCTGACTCAAAGGGGCCTTGGGTCTGTTACTGCTGGGAATTCCATTCGGGAAACTGAGGTTGCATATCCTGGCTAAAGAGGTTCTTTGGTCAAACCCCCAGCAGTGAGAATCAGAGGGAGAAACAGAGTGGAAGTGTGTGAGGTGTACAAAGATCTACCAAACTAACTTTATATTCATATTGACATCTGTGTTTATATGTATTTATACACGTCTTCCAACTTTGAGACCGACTAAAATCCAGAAGGATTTACTGCATTAATTTGATGGAACACCAAATGGAGCTGGCACCTTTTCCCGTGGGCAGCAGGTAACCAGGCATGGCAAAGCTTAAAGTACAAGAAAGTTCAACTTTGAAGTAGTGCAAGGACAGGGCAGGAGTGCCAGCAGTCCCCAAGGCTGTCCCACCACCCCTGATCTTCCACACAACTTTGGGCAAGGCACTTCACATTCCCTGAGGAAAAGCAAGCAAAGGTTGCTATGATAAAGCTGCCACAGCAAATAATGCAGGAAGGGTGCAGCCACAGCCACAAAATTCTAGGGACCCAACTCAGTTTAACAAATGAGATAAATGATGATTTTTCTCAGTGTCTTGTTGTAGGGTAATAAATGACAGTGGGCATTTCCCTGTGACAACCTCTGTTTTATATTCCAGGCAAAATAAAGTTGGTGGAAGGAGGAGAAAAAGACAAACTGCACAAGCAGCAGCGTTGAGCTCAGGGAATTTAATCTTCCTCTTCTCTCAGGAGAGAGCTGTCTCAAGGCTAAATGTTTTGTGTGCACAGGTACATGTGATAAATACTTGTGGAGAGATGTTGAAGTGCAATTCTTCTGAAGGAGCTGAACTGCATCATTTGTGCTGCTGAAAACAGCTCGGCTTCAATAAGACATGATACTTTAAAAGAGAAGGGAAGAAAAGAAAATAAAATAGGGAAAAAACCACCACGATTTGTTCCTAATTTCTGGTATAAGGCAACGAGGTTTAGGGTTTTGCTTGTGATCAAGTAGAGCTAAAAGCCATTTTATTGCACTGAGTGGGTTGGATGTGTTTTTGCCAGCATAAAAGGACTTGCTGTGTATCAACCCCTACAGGATTAAAGAGTTTTCTGGTGCTTAATCCCAGCCTGGTGGAGATGCCTCAGCTGAGCAGAACGTAGTGCAGAGAACATCAGAGCTGAACGTGAGGTTCAGAGCAGAAAACAGCCACCAGGAGCACCAAAATGCAGGGCTTTTCAGCCATCACAGGGGCACAGGAATGAGACTGGACTCTGAATCCAACCAGCTCTACAAAACCCAGACCAGGTCAGGAGTTTGGTTTTCTGGCCTCCATGATCCTACAAACCTTAGCAAAGCTGAAAGATTTCTTTGAAAGGCAGCTTCTCACTGCTCTGATGGACTTTCCCAACCTAAATTAAGCACCCTACGCCGTGGCTGGCCAGAATTTGGACATCAACCCGGAATTCCCACATGCAGACCTCCAGACTTAGCACTTCCCAGGAGCTGGCAGCACGGGCAGGGCTGTAAGAGGAAAATGCCAGCTGTCCATGGGCACCACAACAGAGCCGAGGCAGAAAAAAGGCAATAAAATCCACGTCCTCAATCCTCTCCCTGGGCTGAGAGTCAGCACAGCCTGCCTGCAGTGGCAGCCCCAAGAGCTCCTCACAGGAAGCTCATCATCCTTGGGAATCGAGTGGATCCTTTTCAGTTTTTCCACCCCAAGTGAGTTCAGCTTTGGCTCTGCCCCAAAAGGAGCCCTCGCTGCCAGCGAGCTCAGGGGTGAGAGCAGCAGAAAGGATTTCCAGAGCAGGTTCTGCAGCACTGGGAGAACTGCTGAGCTCTCCCCTCTGCCTTTCCCACTGCATTTCTGTGTCTGAAATGTGGTGTTTAACTCCTCACAGTCTAAGGGGAGGGGGAAGGTGACAGTGTTGTTTCCTCCCTTCATTTTGGGGATTTACAATAACAGTAAATCTCCGGGAAGTTACAGAATACGTAAATAAACAATAAGTAAATAAAACAGACATTTCCAGTAACAGCAGGGTCTGATTCTTGAGTGAGATTTCGCTGAAGTTCCCACACCCCTGGGGTTATAAAACCTCACCTTTGCTAAGGGTTCCTAAAGCACTTTGCAGAGGTGTGGGACAATGTGGGAGGCAACAGCCTTCCCCCATGGGACAGCTGAGATTTGGGGGTCCTGCAGCTCAGCAGGAGCCAGGGTGGTCCCAGCTGGAGCATTCCAAGCATGACCACCTTGACTGGAACAACCTTGGTATGGTGTAGCAGCATTTTATCTGACCACAGAAAAAGAAAGCAGGATTCTTCATCTTCCCACCTGAACGAGCTCCTGGAAACTGTCATTAAAACTGAGACAGAGGCTTCCATTTTGGATATATTGACACTTAACTATGGAAATGTCTATATCCAGAAATTCCCAAAGAGCTTTAGCTTGCACCAATTGATTTTTAACTCTCACCTGAACGCAATAACTCTGTTGAGGATTTTTTCTATCCAATACACACTCCCTGCCTTTTCAACCCACTGCCTGGTCGCTGATTTATTCCAAGAACTCGCCTTTTTTCTCGATACCTCCCTTATCCTTTCTTTGCCTGTTGGGAACTTGGCTTATCCCATTTAAGCAGTTTGCAGGGTCAGAGTGAGTGGCAGGGGATGTTTGTCTTCTGTCCCATGAATTTAAAAGTCCCTTGTCCTGCAAGTGCCGTTGTCTCTGTGGCTGCATCACCCCTTTAAATGTGCACCACACATAACACTTTGGTTTTTAAGTTTTTTATGAGTTCTTTTAGTAATTTTAAAGTTTTTAAGGTGTCTGGATGAATTCACACAGAGGCCTTGAGGTGACTGCCTTGGTGCCTACCAGAGGAGTGAAAGCTTTTCATTTGTTACCGAGGTAAATGCAGTGAACACCCACAGCATCTCCATCAAGCAGAACTTTGGCATTTACCTGGAAACCACTCTCAGATGTGTTCCTGCCATAAACCCATAATTGTAAAAGAGTCAGCAGGACTAAAACTCTTGCTGTTGAGTGTTCCACCTCGTGGTAAAGCGTTTGTAGCTTTTTTTTTTTGACGTTTGAACAAACAATTACACACAAACAAGGTTTAGAGAAACAAATAATAATATCCAGAGTAGGAGAGGGAAAACCACTGCAGACTGCTTCACATACTTCTGCTGGGGGCCTGTTCTTCTGCCAGCACGCAAGGAATTCATGCAATTGAATTAAAATCATTAATGAGTATAACCTATGCAGCAGGAGGAAAAGCCCAGCTATTGAAGGTGCAGTTTGAACAAAGCAGGAGCCATGGATGGTGCTCTGGCTCTGGCACAAGGAGATGCTGCATTTACCTTTCTGCTGAGCCATCAAAGCACTTCAGGTACCTCAGATGGAGAAAAAGAAGTTGCAAAGTGGGGTTGAAAACCGATTTTTGCTACGAGCTTCAGCAGAAATTCACAGTAAAGAGTGAAGGCACATTTTAAATGCAGCGTCTTTGCAGGCAGGTATTTATCACTCATGTATTTGGAAACACTACAGGCTTAATTCAACAATAAATCTTTTTACTTTGCGTTAAACAGCCGGGGGACAACCCAAGAGAAAGTGCTTGGAGCAGGGACTGGCACCTGCATTCCCCCTCTCCAAGGGAGTGTCAGCACTCAGCCCCAGAGTCCCATTTCCTCTCCCTGGATGAGTGACCTTTCAAATCCCTTCTGCAGAGCACACCACCTTCCTCAGGCAGGCAGAACACAGAGTCAGCTCCAACCAGAGCCTCTCATAGCAAACAATTCCTAAATAAAATAAAGGACAATAAATTCAGGGATAAATCTCTACTTTCCTTCTTTATTCACAGCTTATCTTCCTTCGGTTTGTAACTTCCAGGGGGAAATAATTCCCAATGGAGCCTCCTTGCATGTGAGGAGCCTCCTGTCTCACCAGTGCCCACGTGTTTCGTGCAGCCCAGAGGGATGCAGAGCTCTCAGCTCCAGCCCAAGTTTTGCTCTGAGGTTGAACCTGAAATTTGCAGATCCCATCCTGCTCCACAACCCTCACAGAGCATTCCCTAAACGCTTCCCAGCTCCAGCTGATTCCTTAAAGATGATTCTCCAGGCTCTGGGAATGCTCAGCCGGCCTGCCCCTCACCTGAGCTGCTGCATGGGCTGTCCTTGCATCCTGGCCTTGCTAAGCCCACCCCCAGCACCTCTGCTGGGAACTGGACCAGTCCGGCTGGGAGTTCCTGTATTCCAGAGGGTGAAGTGCAGGAATGCACAGACACTGAGCCTTCATAACACCCCCTGCTCCCCCTCAGAGGTGAGGATTTGCAGCTCTGTGCCCGAGGTTACAGCTGGGAATTAATGAAATGATGGGGACATCCATGAGGAGTCCCAGCTTCCAGCACCAGCCTGACTCCACATCACACCCCCTGCAGCGGCACAGGCAGGAAGGGCAGAGGCTTCAAAGCTTTTCCTCTCCTTTCTCTCCCTAAAGCTGCAGGACTCAGCGAGGCAGGGCCAGCACTCACACAGTTACTGCTGTTCTCCTGCCAGCTGGAAGGAGACACAACTTTTCATGGGTCAGAACTCTTCAGCAACGCTCCAGTTTCCAGCTCGTGTCTCCTGAGATGCACAAACCCCTCCAAGTCGCCGTGGACATCATTTCCTTTTCATGTTTCTCCATTTTCAAATTACCAAGCAATACAAATGCTTTTAACAGCCATTTCCACATACTTGATTTACTCCTCAGTTTCTGAAGAGATTTCCTAATAACCCAAGCTTATCTAAATCCTGTGCTGTTGGTGTTTTTAACTTGCAGGAGTTAAGCAATTGGTTAAAGAGGAAACAACTGTTGGGTGTCTGATATGGAAAGAGCTTCCACACCTCAGAGCATGGAGGGGGCTCCAAAGCAGGAGAGAAGTGAGCTGCAGGGTTTTGTGGGCTCCTGTCAGTTTGCTGGGACCCTGCTCCCCCCCTTTCTGTCCTTCCATTTCTCTCTTTAGTTCTCCATTTACAAAGCCTGTGTATGAGGAGTTCATAAGTTCCTCCTGTACATTTGTACAGAAGCATTTCTGTGTTAAATCATAAAATCATTTTAATTGAAAATGATCAATCTCTGTGATCATCCAGCCCAACCCTTAACCCAGCACTGCTGAGCTCACCACTAAACCACGTCCTCAAGGTGCCACATCCACATCTTTTAAGTAAAAAAGGCCAATTTATTGCTCATAACCACTTCTGCCATGCCCTATATGCCATTCTTATTGCTCTAGCACAGTGTCTGCAGCCCTGCTGGGAGAGACACTGCAGACACAGAATTAAATCCAGACTGGGAGATTTTGGAGTGGCCTCAGCCCCACTTCCTGTCCCGTGCTCCCTCTTGGCTGCCTCCAGGTGTTCACAGGAAGCTGTGCCAAGAGAAAAGCAGGAAACTCCTGGATTTTGGTGCCTGGATGTGGCCTTTGGTCCAACCACAGGGAAGACCAAGATGACGACAGCACATTTAAACTGTCATTGGCTTAGGAAGAGTCAGTAAAATGCTACTTCTGACCCATTTTTCCTCAGCCTCACCAGCCATCAAAGCCAAATCACTTCTCCACCACATCCTTTTTTCTTATTGACAAAGAGATCAGAGATTTAACCCAACTTCTTTCCCTTGATCTCACACTCACGTGTAGCTGGAGAATTAGAGGGAGGTTTAGTGCCAGTATTACCCTGACAGATCTCAGCCTAACTTCCAGGCACCCCACAAATGAAAGGAACCAGGAATCTTTGCTGCTGCAGAGACATTTAGACAGCTGACACTCGCACATCCTCAGGAATGTACAATCATCCTCACTTCAGGCAGTGATGCTTTTCAGGCAATAAACCATGATTGGCCTTGTTCTCCACCTGCAACAGTAATTTAATCCCCTTCACTCAATTTAGCTCTTCTAAAAGAAGGGCTGGAAACCCAGGTAATTAATTAAGAAAAGGGTTTGAACTTGTGCTGGAGAGGGAAAGGAATTCTAAGTAGTTACATCATATCATCCAAAATTTCAAGTTCCTAAACTACACACAATGGTGGGGGAAAGAATTTTGATATAAGAATATTCCAGGCCAGCAAATATTCAATGTATACACAAAACATGGACAAACCTGGAAGCAGCTGATGAGATCAAACATTCCAAAGACTCCACAGAGAGATGGTTGCTCCCATAATATTAACTCAGCTGTATTTTTATACTTTTATATCTGATTTTAATTTACTGACAATTAATACACCAAGATTCACACGCCACAGGGTGGAGAGGAATGGGAAGCGCTGGAGAAATGACTCAGGGTTGTTTCAAATTTGCAACTCCCAGTGAAATCCCTTTTTCTTCATCAAAAGCTGGCATTTCCCAGAAATTTTAGGGGAACTCCAAGAACTCTGCTCAGTTGTGGTGACTGAAGAGTGGAAATTGCAGAGCAAGCTGCAGGTTCACCCCAAAGGAATGACATCCAAAGCATGGGAGATGTGGATGGGTTTCACTGGGAGTTTTGGGGATTGTCCACCATCAAACATCCTAGAAAACCAGAATATAACAGATAACACCTCCCTGCCACCTCGGGCTAAGCCCTGGAAGCTGAACCAGCAGAGTTCTTATCTCCAGCAGGTCCATCCCTGCTCCCCCATCACACATCCCCCCCTCCCTGCCCTCACCCCAAACTCTGGCCATGCCTGGAGCTGGAGTTGAGAGAAAAAACTCCGACTTGACTTGCAGATGGGTGTTTGGGAAGGAAATGGGTTATCCCCGGGTGTTTGGGAAGGAAATGGGTTATCCCCGGGTGTTTGGGAAGGAAATGGGTTATCCCCGAGTTACAGCAGGTGACAGGGAGCCAGAACTCCTGAGTTCTGCAGAGTCAGGGCAGCTGGGCAGGAGAAAACAGGATGTCAACCCCCAAAAAACGCTGCCACCCTGGAATTTCGATTAATGCCTGGATATTTGGGGATGCTTTTGCACCCAGTTTTACACAAGGTGGGAATCTGAGTGCAGCACAGAGCTGGGACACCCTGAGCTGGCCCTGCAGGGTAAAGCCAAACCCAGGGCTCAGCAGAGCAGCAAATAAATCCCTCTGGGACACTGGGACCCGCCCCAGGGACACTGGAGTGGCACTGGCCCAGCCAAGGTAGCAGAAAATCTGAACTAATGAGCTCCCCGGCACCAAAGTTGCTCCCACCCTCAGCCATTCACTGCTCTGCACCCTTTAGTAACCCCATTAGCCACGTTTTCCCATTGTCTGGAGCTGCAGTCGCTCTGTTTTTCGGGACAATGAAGGCCAGGCTGCACTCTGGTACCTTTCTTGCCGTTCTAACAGGCACCCCCTTTGCCTTCTCGAGACAGAAAGGGCAAAACAAAGTTCAAAAAATAAAACTAATTTTTTTTTTAAATGCACCTTAGGCTCTGCCCCTGAGCTCTGATCTGAATGATCTGCCAGAGAAAAGAACTAAATACAAATATCTACAGTAAGGTTTTACTTCTCACTTAATTAATTAATATTTCCATAGACACATCCACCTCTCTTCCCAAACTCCCGTAAGTCAGCACATTTTCTTTTCACTGCAGACTGCCGCAGCTCCTTTCCCCCCACCCTCCCCGCTTCAAACTTTATTATAAAGCCCCAAAAGTTCACATAATGTCTGGCCATTGTTTCCCTAAAGAGGAATTCTCCTCCCCGCCTCCTTCTTTCTCTGTATCTCTGAGGCACCACATGGCACAATAAGAGCCCTTTCATGTTCAAGACTCAGAGTCGTTGCTGTGGTAACTCACCCAGCCTCACCGAGTATCCAAATAAATAGTGAAAATTAAAAAATCAGAGCCCCAGCGGGGCTGGCTGCAATCTTATCTCTGCCGCGATGGCTTCAAGGGACATTAAGAAGCCAAATAATAACCTTTTGCCCAGATTAGTCACCTAAAAGTGGCGATTATTGGAGACAGAAGGACATTTGTGCTGTTCCTACAAGTATTTGGAGCACAAAGACGGGGAAGACGCAATGCAGAGCACCAGTAGCCAGTGGCATCAAAATGCTGCTGTGGAGTTTTTAACCACTTGCAGACAGATTTCTCTCCCCCTCCTTTTGCTCCTCAACAGCTTCGGGCTCGACACTCCCGAGGAAGCTTTTGAAGGATTTTATCTCACGGGCAACGAGCAGCACAAAGTGTCATTAATTGCTACCTCGCAGGAAATGCTGCTACAAAGAGAAACCCGTGCTTTCCCTAGGAAAAAAAAAAATACGGATTTTTGTTGTTGTTCTTCTTCTTTCTTTCCCCTCCCTCTACGTGCCGAGACAAGCCACCGCTTGAGGCCCCCAAGTATCTGCTATTATCAGTTAAGTCACGTCTAGTGCCAGGCAAAAGGTCATTTCAGGTCATTCCGGAGATGAAAGGAAGGGGTAATGTATGTGAGAATGCCTGAACTGGCAAGCGAAGAGAAAAAAGGGCGAGAGGGTGAGGGAGAAAAAAAGGGAGGAAGGAAAAAGGATGCGAGACGAGGAAGAGAGGGATAGAAAGAGGGAGGGAGAAGATGAGAGGATGATATCAGGCTGAAAAGGAATGTTCTTATTGCCAGGAAACAAATAAAAGCCCGGCCCGCAGCACCTCTGCTGACACACTGTGAACTTGATTCCTCATCAAATAAAAAGGCTGCCACGTTTTCCGGGGTCATCTTTTTAATTCATTCCTTCAATTAGGGTTTGCTGGTTGGTTTTTCTTTTTTTTTTTTTTTTTTAACCTTAACTGCTGAGAAAGGCAAATGCTTAAGGGAGACAGGACTATCCATTGTCTGGGGTGTCTGCTTCAGCTTCCTTTGTCTGGGAATTAGAAGAGAGAGGTAGAGGCTGCTTGCCTTTTTTTTTTTTTAATGCATTTTAAAAAAAATCAATTTTGCATTTAGCGGTGAAAAATAAAATATCACGATGCTGGAGAGCAGACAGCCCAGCCTTTCTCCATTTGCCTTTTCTCACTTCTCCCCCTTTCCCTCCTCATCCCCCCCTCCTTTTCCATAAGGTAGTAGTCGGATAAAATTTTCAGCGGAGCCCATCAGTCATTCCTGAACCCATTCCAAGGCTCCCCCTCCGCCCCGGCTCCTCGCATCCACCTCCCCCTGCTCCCAGCTCCGGCTGGACTTGTCTAACAAATCATTTTTGTAGGACAAGCTCCCGGCTCTCCCCGACACTGCACACACGAACCCAGGCACTGCCGGCAGGGCAGGAAGAGCCCGAGCCGGGTTTTTGTGGGGTTGTTCCTTTATTTGTAAAAACATCCCCGTTCTGGGATGCCCTCCTCCTCCTCCTCCTCCTCCTCCTGCTCCCCCCAGCCCCGCGCTGACCACACTGGCTTTGCCCGGAGCCTCACTGGAGTGCTGGGAATGACATCACATGAAATTATCCTTTTATCAGCGCGCTGGGATCCCTTCTGTGCACAGCAGCCTCACCCAGCCCCATAAAAACCTCTTCTTTGTGCTTTATCCCTCGGAATCCCTTTTTTTCCTGGAAGGTGTTGCTGTTTCCCCTCTCCATCCCACCGGACACACACGGTTTTAGGAAGCCAAACCCAGGGCTCAGCACAGGAGCAAATAAATCCCTCTGGGACACTGGGACCCGCCCCAGGGACACTGGAGTGGCACTGGCCCAGCCAAGGTAGCAGAAAATCTGAACTAATGAGCTCCCCTGCCCACGCTTCCTAAGGTTGGGGAAAAGGGAAAAGCAGCTGGAGAACGAGCCCAGCTCTCTTTGTGAGCACCAGGGCGCTGTGTTTATGGCGCTGGGGAGGGAAGGGGGGTGTTAAACTACCTGCAGAATTTTTGGGGGGCTGCTGAGGGTCTGGGTGGGCACAGAATCCCAGAGGAGCTGAGGGTGGAAGGGACTTCTGGAGATGACAGAGTGACACAAAGCTGGACAAGGCTGTGTTGGCCCACATTGCCCTTCTCAACAGCACAAGTTCTTTAAACCTCCAGTGCTAAAATAGCTGTGGACACGCAGAACAACACCCAGGTGGAGCCTCTGGAAGCTGCTGATAATGGTGGCACTCCCACCCGAGGTCTCTCCAGAGGGGTTTTCCTCGTTATTTTTCTGGCAGACACTTGAACCAACAATTAAAATTCATTTCAAGGTTTTGCAGTCAGAGTCCTCTGAGAGCCCCAGTGACTCCGTGGCTGGAGCTGTGCAAGACCAAGGTTTCAGTCCCATACCTAATTAACTGGGCTGAATTAGGTTCCCTCTCTCCTGCTGATGGTTCTACATTGCCAATAAATTACCCTGTGCATTTTTTTCCTTCAGCCATGCTAAGTTTCCAGCAGCCACACTCTTCTCCCCCATTTGTCACTTTTATTACAGCACTATCTTAGACGCAGAGTTGCAGGCACTTAATCAATCCTGCCGAGCTGTTGTGTCTCTCTGCAACTTGCTGCAGCTCTGGAGAAGATTCCTACAAGATTCAGGATCTCCCACCAAGAAACCTTGGCATTCTTGCTTGTCTATTTATTCCTGATGCTGGAAGTCAAAGCCATTTGCCTCCTCAGAGCTCGCTGCCAAACAAAAATCACTCCCTCTGTCAGCTCCTGAAATATGGGGCTAAAACAAACTCTAACGTCCCTTCTTGACACCAAAGTCACTCCAAATCCAGAGATTTCCCCCCCCAATCCTGACATTTCTCCAGCTGTGACTCTCCAAAGGGTTAAAGGCATGGCATGTTTGTAGATGAAGAAGTTGCAGGTGTGAGAGCACTAATTGGGTAAGGGAGCAATAATGAAGGCAGGGATGGGGGAAAGGGGGGTTTGCAGCACTCAGAACAGCCCTGAATGCAAGAGCCTGTGAAGGAAGATAAAACCACAGGGAAGTTTGGGGACTTGACACCAAAGGCATGTGATTCCCACCCCGGTGGGGCTGACTCCACCCCTGGTTTGTCTGGCACATCTCCCTGGGACAGTAAATCCCCAGATCCTCATCAGCTCCTGCTGCCCAGCTTTGCTTTGGGCTGCAAGCCCAACCCAAGCTCAAGCTGAGAGGCGACCTGAATATCTGGGCTATGATGAACACCCCTTTAATAATTAAGTAAAAATTCAAGTTTTCAGCCAAAACACAGAAGAAAGAAAAGTTGGGCTCCCAAAGGAAAGAAAGGTAAATATTATTAGATATTAGAAGCAAAAATGCCAGCAGTGGAAGATGAAAATATCCCCAGCTATGGTTCAGTCCAAGCTCTGGCTGTAGTAAGGTTGAGAACCACAACAAGGGCAATGGAGCTCAAAGAACAATGACCCCCAGCAGCTCTTGGAGCTCCCAAAAAGCCATGGAAGAGGCAGGGAACACTTCCAGGGATGGGACAGCCCCAACTTCTTTGGGCAGTCTGCGCCAAGGCCTCACCACACCCACAGTAAAGACTTTTTTTTCCCATTATCCAACCTAAACCTCCTTACTTTCAGTTCAGAGCCATTCCCCCATTTCCTGTCACTCATATGAGACACCAACCCCTGAGAGGGGCTCTCATGATGAAATTATGAGGGTTTTTTATTCCTCAGGTGAGTATTAAACAGAGCAGCCCAGCCCTCCCACAGGATTTGTTTATTACAGCTCCCAGGGGATGCACAGCAGAGACCCCTAAGGCAGGGACAGCAAAGAACTCCCTGCAAAATCACAAATGTAAATGGATTTATGTCTGATATCGGGCTCAGATTCCATCCCCCACCCCACTTCCTGAAAATCAGTGTGGAGAAGCCTCTGCCACCAGATTTCCAAGAGAGCTTCCTGTAACAGGACTGCAGGCATATGCCATCAGCACCTGAATATTACTTTGTTGTTAGGGACCAGCCATATGTTTCCTATTTGAAAAATTACTTTATATCACAGGAAGCCCCTTTTTCTAGCAACAGTAGCAGAGTTTCTTATAACCATTTCACCCATGGAGGGGGGAAAATAATGCCAAAGCACCCCCTGGAACAGCTTTCTCCAAGTCACAAGTGGAACCTGGGTTTTGAGGCTTCATATTCAACAAATCTTAGGTTGTGATTAGTTTATTCAGTGAAATGGTGCTGTTGCAACAGCAGCCAGGGGAAATTAAAAGACTTCAGGATATGAACAACATGTTGGAATAGTGTCAGCTTCCTCCGTCACCGAGCCTGGAACCAGAGCTCAGCTTTATATAGGGACAGAAAACATGGAATCTGACAGAATGTTTGGCACTCTGACAAGGAGACACCTCTCCACCATGAAAACTGAGACCCAGCCACTCAACACAGAATTTCCAAAATCCCATTAAAGACAGCTCCTGATGCTACGCACACCCATAGCATGGAGTGTCTGCAACGGGAGGCAGATGGGAGCCTGCCAAAATCACATTACGTTGTTTCATTTGAAAAGGAAACTTTCTTTCAAACAATATTATTTGCTCTGACAGCAATTTTCCTCCTGGAAAACATCCTGAGTACATTTCCATGTGATGGACCAGGCATCACCCCTGAGCCTGAGACAGGGAGAGGGACCAAAGAAAGCTCAAACAGCACTGCAATCACAAGGCACCAGGATGTCTTACTGCTGGAACCTAAATCATTTGGGTTTTCAACTACAATATTTAGTATTTGATTTCTAGCATGAACAAGAAAAAAAAAAAATTGTCTTCATCAGAAACCCTTCTGGAAAAGCTCCACATCCCGTTCCTGCTTTGCCAGCTGGCCAAGCATCCAGAAACATGGCACTATGCTTGTGGATATTTATTTCCCTTGGATATTGAGGTAGACATTTGATGCGTCTCTTGACAGAAACTGAGAGTGTACAAAGTTTTCAGCAAAGCAACAACATTCAGGAAGGTTTTCCAGCCATGGAGGGGTCAGTATTTCAGTATCATCGAGGTATTCTGGTGGTGGCAGGGACATCTCCTTTCCAAGGAGGAAGATATCCAATCCCCAGCTCTCCTCTGGGAGGAGCAGCTTCGTGTCTCAGTTACAGGTGGGAGTTTTCAGTCGCCAAGGTCAGAAAATCCCCAGTCAGACACAGCAGAGCTCCAAAGCTGGTTCCTCCTCACGTTTGGGTTCTCATAACGTGCGCTTGAATTCCAGCTGAGATTCTCCTGATATTTTGGGGGGAAATGGAAATACATGGCAACCCCTGCCTTGCTCCAAATGTAAGGACTTCAGGTTTTGTACCCCAATCTGAATTTCCTCCTGGGGAGGAAAGTACTGCACATATACAACTCCAGCACGTGCAGCCTTGCCCAGTTTTGCTTCACTGCAGTTCAGAGTGTCCCACTCAAATTCCCACAAATTCAGAGTCAGGATCAAGAAAAGCTCAGGCAAAGCTCTGAGGGAAAGGTTTTCTCAAGACAATTCAACGCTTCCAGCCCTGCCGAAACCGCACAACTCACAAATGTGTGAAAACCAGCAAACACTTCAGGTTAAAAAAAAAAATTAAATAAATTATTACCACTTTTTTTTTTTGCCAAGTAGCTATTTTGGCCCAAGGCTCTGGTTGGCTGAGGGGTGGTTCAAAGTGCCATGTGCATGGCAGACAGTAATGGGATGTGATGGGAGCGCAGACACAACACGGCGGCTCCGCCTCACCCCCACCATTGTCTCGGAGCCTCTGGGAGCTCTGCCTGCATCTGGCAGAAAAGTTGATCAACTTGGGGTAGCTAATCAGGCTGCTGCAATTTCCGGCCCTTTCTTTCCCAGATTCCTCAGATCAAAGTTCAAGTCCCAGAATTATTATTCCCCGAATGCTTAATGAGCTCCAACCGAGGGACACCAAAGGCAGAGCTCAAACATTGACCGTGCACTTCATTGAGTTTGGCCAATGCACCTAAAAACAAGAGGGTGGGATCCATGGCATGCAAAATCACAATATACAGATTTGTATTTTAATCCAATTAAGATTCCTGCGAGGGAATGGGGACGGCAAAGGGCTCTGGTGGCTTTGTAAAGAGACCTTTGCTTTTCCTCCTTGCCTTTCCCCCATCTGAAAATTTTGCAAAGGTGGAATCGGCCCCGTCGTCAATCATTTCTAAAGAGCTCTCTTTTGGGAGAAAAGCAGAGCCCCACAAGCACAAAAGCTTCCTTGAAGACTAAAGTTCAGGATGTTGAAATGCAAAAGTCAGATTTTGCCAGGAGGCACGATTTCTGAAGCCAGATGATTCCACCTCAGATTAACTTATTGAAGATCTTTGCATGCAGAAACATTTCTTTGTTCTGGCAAACCCTCCCCGAGTTTTCTATTCACAAATCCTGACCCTTAGGAAAGCCAGCCAAGATTCTTTAGCGTTATCAGGTCAGAATGTTCAGGGCCCAATTATTTTAATAGTTACAAAAAAAAAAAAAAAAGAAAAAAAAAAAAGAACGTGACAATGGTTCAGAACACCAGTGAGAATAGAATTGTAGAATTCAGGGACTTAACAAGTCACTCACTCTAACATCTGGCATGTTCTTTGGAGAAGACTAAACACATGGAGAGTCTTGCTGCAAAAAGTCAATGGAAAGGAATGATAATTGCTCATTAGAATGCCTCCTCCACAGGTTATTTTTAACTTCCCCTACTCTTTCTAATCACGGTGCACGCATCAGATGCTCCTGAAAAGGGTCAGTGCAGAGGTTTCTCCTCTGCAAAAACACCCTGGGAACAAAGCCCTTTAACCAAGCTGAGGATTCACAGGCTGCACCCAAGGCACCTGTTCTGGGCTCACTCCACAAGCAGGGGCCCAACAAAGCAGTCCCAAAGCCCCTGGGGCAGCCAAAGGCAAAGCCCCTGAGTGGGAAAATGGAGAGCTTTGTTTCAGTCTGTGGTGCACACAATGGTTCTGCCTCGGCTTTAAGAGCAGGAGCAGCCCCAGGTGCCCAAAGGCAGAGACGGGAGGCACAGAGAGCAGGAGAGTCCCAACATCAGGAGCTCGGTGCCAACAGAGCAGAAGCCACTGAGTGTCAGTAAAAGCAAAACAGGGCTTCATCTTCTTTGGAGGAAGAAAGATTCTGGCTGGATTTTCCCAGTTTCATGTCATGTTTCCAAGCCTGCAAAGACAGCTCAGCCCAAATGAGGGCAGATCTTTTGGCTGAGCCCATCGCCATAGCACTGGGGCCTTTGTGAGGGACACAAAAACCATTCCCATGGGTCACCCCTCTTCCTCTCGGCCTGGCTATGTCAAACTCTTGGTTTTTCTTTTTCCCTTTTGTTTTTAATGGGGGTTCAGCAGAGCATTTGGAAAAAGGGGGAGATTCTTTGTGGTGTAACATCAAAGACTACACTCAAGGAATCTTGTTCTGAAGCCTCTCACCAGGAAAAGCCAAACGAATTAAAAGCTCACATCAGACACCCCAAAGACAGCAAAGACAACGGATCCAGAGGCACAAGGAAAGCTTAAAGCCAACAGTTTATGGCCAAGACTGGCGAGGCTGTGTCCTTATTTAAGGCTTTTTAAAACAGCAAAAAGCTGTTTGAAGAGGAACTGAAGGACATGCTCATAATGGGCTGTAATTTGTTTGTTTATCTGTCTGTTTTTAATGAAGGAACCGCAGAGCCTACTGGAGAATATTCGAGTTTCACTGCTGTCACTGGCCCAGCCATTCTCTAAAAGCGCTGCCACCACATCAAACAGCTGCCAGAGCTCCCTAGGAATGGGCCCAGCCAGAGCCCTGAGGGAGGAGAGCGGCTGGACACAGCCCTTGGAATCTCCTGGAATGCAAATCCCCTTCAGCAGCCAGCCCCGACGGCCGCCGAGCGAGCATCCCTCACGCCTCCTGCTCCAACCTGCCCCCGGACCACCCTGGAAGGAGGACTCGCAGGAGGAGGGAGTGGGATCAGGCATGGAAGGGCTTTTCAAGCCTTGATAAGTGGAGCGAAGCTGCCAGCGAGCCGCCGCAAGGATGCTGGACACGGAGTGAGGAGCTCCAGCTCCTCCACCAAGCAACTGCGAGGGGCCAGCTGCCCCAAAAGCTGCCCCAAAAGCTGCCCCAAAAGCTGCCCCAAAAGCTGCCCCAAAAGCTGCCCCAGCATGTGGAGGGCAATGCCTGCAGCTCCAGGTCCAGCCCAGCCCCAAGCCATGGAGAGGCTGCTCGCAGCTCCCCAAGGTGGGACATCCCCACCGCGCTCCTTTCGCCGCTTTCCTGCCCCACCTGGGACCCATCCCCGCTCCTCCCATCCCCGCATCCTTCACCAGCACCGGGCTTTGCCGAGCCCAGCGTGGCAAACTCCCCACAAATGCCCCAGAGGAGTGAACCTCCCGCCTGGGTCAAGTGTTCTTCCAAGGCCACGCAGACTTTTCGCTGCCATTTCCACAGTGCAACACTGACCTCCTGTGGCTGCTGCCCCAGAGCAGCCCTGCCCTTGTCCCTGACACCTGAGCCACTTTTAGATAATTCTGGGGTGGGAGAAAAAAAACCAAACCAGAAAAACTCGCCCTGTGCACATCTATTTGTGTTATCATCCGTGTGTCCACCGGCTGAAAGGGAGGAAGAGAAACGCGCCTTTGCTCCGCTCCTGGCATCAATCCCGAAAGAAAAACAACTTTTAGGACATCAAACGATTCCTGTCAGTGGGACAGAGAGGTGCTTTCCTACAAAACAAGGCTGGTGCTGTGCAGAGCTCTTGTGGAATTGCTACAAACAGGTGGATTCCACCCCAAATTCAGCGGCAGTGGGAAAAGAATCTGCTTTTTCTCACAGCTGCCTAAATCAAAGCAGAGATGGGATCTTGCCTCTGTTGGGAGTGGCTCTTGGAAGAGTGAGGATGTACAGGTGTTCCCATAGACACCACCCTGAGCAGCAGAGGGGGAAGGCTGCCTGGTCAGGCTTTTGTGGCTGTCACAGCTACCTGGTGTTGAAAGAACTTCCACGGGGTGTTTTCCCTTCCTGCAAGCTGATGCTCTTAAACCAGAGGCAAAATGCAAAACCCTTCTGGGACACAAAGGCAGATTGTCCAGGAGAAATCCTGCTGGCCTGTCCTGCAGCTCAGAGCCCAGGAATGAGCTAAGAATGTTCAAAACCAAGGAATCCCACAACAAGAAGGAATCCCACAGCACGTCCAAGTGGTTCTAAAAGGTCACTGTGGCAAACACTTTCAAAATCTAACTCCTACTCAAAAAAATGTCCAAGACACGTGCCTCAAAATGCCCAAAATCCTGAGATGAAGAGGGCTTTAGGTTCATCTCACAGGAGGAAACAGACAGAGGGTCCCAATGGGAATTTCTCCATTCAAGACTGATAAAACTGGATAGAGCACAAGCAGCTCAGCCACGCTCTCAGGGACCTTCTGGGATGCTCAGGAAATTCCCAGCTCCAGGAGCCCCAGTTTGACCCTCCACACCATCTCCAGACACCTGTTGGTGCTGCTGCTCTTCCCCAGCTCCAGATATTTCAGGATTCGCTTTAAAATAGCCCAGAATTAGAAGATTTTTACCCTGAGCAGCAGCAACACCCCCTGATGGACAAACAGGAATTCAGCAGGGACCACACAGAGGGAAGCTTTACCTGTTGGGTGGCTGTTGGGGACCCCAAAACCTCTCAAAGTCCTGCAGATACAGCTCAGGAGGTGCTCAGAGGGGACATGCAGACAGCAGCTGGGACTTGCCATGGGGAAAGGACAGTTTCTCTGTCGTGCCAGCAGGCAGCAAGAGCAAAGCAAGCCCTGCTGCCCTTGCCAGAAGCTGTTCATCAGCTGGGTTCTGCCCCTGCACAGAACAGGGGCTCCTGCTGAGCTGAGGATTCTGAACCTGCATTTCCACTCCCAGCTGCCCCCGTCCTGCCCCTCGTTTGGAACATGGGGGTTGTAAATGATGCATAACCCTTCTGGGCCTTCTGCCTGGGCACAGGAACTCTCCCACACCAGGGGAATTAAAATCTAGGTTAAACACACTTGTCACTCCAGTAAGTTCCTTAAAGCAGATGGAAAAGACTTTTTTATTTTTTTGGTCACTTCTCATTAGATTTTCGTGACAAGATCCCCTGCAAAGGCTGGAGGTGTGAGGGCCCAGCTGAAGCACAGCAGAGAGGGGCTTGTGGTGGCCCAGCAGGACTCCTCCATGTGTCTCACAGGCTCCTCCTCCCACAGCTTTCAGCCATTCATGTATTTGTTTTCCAGAGTTTATTGGGGAAAAGCTACGAAAGTCATGTAAGAGGTTAACGTGGCAGGACACCTGAGTGCACTCACTCATCCCCCTGAATGCCTGATCCTTAACTGAGCAGGCTGGAGCTCCAGCAGCTCCAAGGAAAGCTGGATGGGATGTTGGGCTGTGCAGCATCCCAAAGTACAAAAGGCCAGGTTACCTCACAGGGCATCTCCTCTGACAGCTCCATGGAATCCCAGAATGGTTTGGGTTGGAAGGGACCTTAAAACTCATCTCATTCCACCCCTGCCATGGGCAGGGACACCTTCCCCTATCCCAGGTTGCTCCAGCCTGGCCTTGGGCACTGCCAGGGATCCAGGGGCAGCCACAGCTGCTCTGGGGAACCTGTGCCAGCGCCTGCCCACCCTCACAGGGAACAATTTCTTCCTAAAACCTAACCCAAATTCCAGTTTGAACCAATTCCCCCATGTCTTGTCCCATTTCCCAATGCAGAGTCCCTCTCCATAAAAGGGACTGGAGGGTCTGCTGTAAGGTCTCCACAAAACCTTCTCTTCTCCAGGTGAACAACCCCAATTCTCCCATCCTTATCAACCTCATGGTCCCCTCTGAACTTGCTCCAACACTCCCATGTCCTTCTTTCCCTGGGGGCACCAGGCCTGGACCCAGAACTCCAGAAGGGGCCTCAGGAGCAGAGGAGGAGATTTTTTATCCAAGTTATTTCCAGAAGCACCCAGAGCATTTTTCCCTGCACACACATCCCTGCTCCACAACGGAGGGCGTGCAGTGACTGAGGCAGTGGCAGAAGAAATGCACAGCGAGGGGAGAAGAAAGGCAGCGAGACACGGCGTGACATGTTATCATTAGGGAGTCATCATTCCCTTCCTGCAGTCACACAACAGCTGTCAGTAACATCTCCAACACAGACCATGCATAGAACACCATGGCAAATGCCTTTTCAGGCAAGAGAAAGAGAGGGCATGTTAAGTGGGTGAGTAGCAGGGAGAATATTTTGACAGGCTGAATGCATTAACCTCCCTGAGCAACGCCCACAACCTTTGCTAGAAGGGGGCTTGGGAGACACCTTCCCCAGCTGGGTGAGGGACCAGCAGCACGCCCAGAGCCACCAGCTGTCCAAATCGGAGCAGGCAAGGGCCACCCACCCACCCAGCGTCACCTCTGGGCTCCAGACCCCCAGCTCCACCCTCCCAGAGGAGCATTTGGGGGTCCAGGAGGGCCAGGGTGGATGCTGGGCATGGGGTGGGTGGCCTGTCTTGGGGGCAATGATGGCCCAGGTTGTGCTTGCACGTGGGGATTATCCTCCTGCCTCGCCTGCAGGAGCAGCAAAGGCATTCAGGCATTTTTTACCTTCTGTCCATGACCTTGGACCAACCCAGAGTCCCTCCAATGATGTCATTTCAAACCAGAAGTAATTCAGACCCTTCAGGCTTCTCCCTCAAGCTTTAACTTCCGAGGAGGCTCCACACCACCCTCTTCACCAGGAACCCACCTTCCCCTGGCAATAAGGGACCAGCAAACACATTTTGAGGACAAGTTTTCCTCACATGGATAAGGTCCTCGAGGGTTTCTGTAATTCAGGCACCCTGAGTGTTTGCCATCACTAGTTTATCTAAGGCAGCCTGATTAGCAAAGCTTCCAGTGCAGCTTTTCCAGGAGCAGGGGCTCTCATTACGAGGCAGGCTGCAACAACTCATCAATCTCAGGCAAAAGATAATTAATCAGCACCCAGAGCCATTTTTGCAAATATAAAGCCTGGTTGAAACAAACCAAAATAAGAGGGGGGTGCAGGGGGAACCATGACAGAGCTGTTGGCACTTGCCAACTCCTCTTGATTAAACTTATTTTCACCTCCAGGTGCATACACAGGATGAGTTTTGTTAATTAAACCTGCCAGTCACCTCATTATGCATTCAATTAAAAAAAGCCTGATGCCTTGATTTCATGCAGCTGGCAGGCTGTGCTGTTAGAGTGCCCAAGTTCTGATGGGGAGGGCAGCAGAGACGCTCCAAAATATGGCCAACTGCAAGATTTGCTAATTAGAAATCCTCTTGGCGTTTTATCTTTATTTTTTTAAATATTTCTGTGGGTCTAACGGATGGGTTGTTTATCAGGGTGCAGTGGAGGTGGAGGCAGAGAGTGGAAGAGTATGTTCAGCTCATTTGGAAACCCATAAAAGATGCTGGGAATATTCATGACAGGCTCTGGCAAGGTTAAGGGATGAGGAGAGTGGCACCTAGATGCCATGGTGATGAATGCTGTGTGAATAGATTAGGCAGAGGCCCTGAAGCTTCTGGAAAACGGTGGGGTTTTAATTTAGATGAAAGATAGCCTTTTTTCCTAAGGCATCACGCTGGGAAGAGCTGGATGCAGGTCCTGGCTGTGCTACAAACTCCTTGCACAGCCCTGAACAAATCCCAGGGCACCTTTCTCTAAAGGTATCTGCAGGTCCATCCTTAAAGGGCAGCCCTGAGCCCCCTCTGTGTCCCTCATCCACCCCAGCAGCTGAATTCTGTCCCTTCTGCCCCCAGGACGGGCAGTATCTGTGCTGTACCCCACGAGCAGCCCTGGTACCTGGGCTGGCACCATGAAAACCCAAAGCATTTGTGACAAAAGGCTCTGCAGTCACCTCACACTGACAGTTCTGAGTCTGCTTCACGCTGGCAGCAGCTCTGGGAAGTGACCTACAGCAGGGGTGACCCATCTGTCGTGCTCTGAGGAAGGGAATTTTGGGTTTGTTTCTGTTTTTCCTGCAAGTTTCCACTGAGCTGCTTGGGCAGACGAGAGAGATTCTCTCCCAGCACTCTGCTGACATGTTAATCACATCCCTCCACCTCACACCACCCTCCAGCCCTTGCAAAAACCTGGGAATTAATGCCTGTGCCAGCCGTGGGGAGACCTCTGGACATTGGCAGCAGCATTGAGTTCCTCCTCTCCTTCCCCTTTTTGGAGCAGTGCTTTATGACTGTGACTTTTCCTGCAGCTCTCCAGTGGGTAACTGGATATTTTGTGCCTGATGAGGAGAGAAGCAGATATTCTAAATTCCCCCTGAGTCCTAGAGCTGACTGGAAGTGTGAGGAACTGAACTTTGACCAAGGAGATCCCTTGAGTGTTGTATGTTTGATCAGAGCATGAAATGGAGAGGGTGGTGGGGTTATTATTATTGTAACCTTCTTTGCTATCTGCTTTCAGGCCCCCCTGCAAGTGCTGGAAGCTCCACAAGGATGCCTAAGGACAAAATACACTCCAAACCCTTGGAAAATTCCCACAGATCTCACAAGTGACCTGAATCCCACAGTCCACCAACACAACAGAGCTGCTCCCAACCCCAAATGCCTGTTGCTGAATGCAGAGCTGCAGTCCAGCCTCTCTTCCCTGGTGGATTTATTTATTTTCCTGTCAGCAGCTGTGTCCCTATCCCAGCAAGGCCAGCTGGGGTTGGCAGGAGCCCCAGCAGCTGGGCTGAATTTCTTATCACAACTTTCATTGAGAAACACTTTGTCAGAACAACAGAAAGAAAAGAGATGTGAAGGGTGCTGGGTCAGATATTCCCTGTAGGAACAAACCACAGGATGGAGCACGGAGCCAGCCAGCCGAATTCCCTCAGGACTGAGGCTGGGGTGGAAGGGGTTTGGAGCAACCTGGAATAGTGGAAAGTGACCCAGCCCAAGGCAGGGGCGTGGAACTGGATGAATTTTAAGGCTCCTTCCAAACCAAACCATTCTTTATGAAAATGCCAGGTTTAAGTTCAGATGTGTTTTGAGAGCCAGGCTTAGACTGGAGCCTTTCACATCCCAGGTGAGAACTTTCTCCCCCCCGAGCCAGCAGCTGCTCTGCTCAAGGAATCTCATTTCCCTGTGAAAGTTCTCTGAAAAAAATCACAGCTTGGACTCAACATCTGGATGGAAGGAAGTGATAAAACCACAGGCTTCTCTAAGCAACCTGTCAGTCTTGAATTCCAGCCAGGAATACTCATCACCAGGAAGAGCTCATCACCTTTTCCAACTGAGGGTGGTTTGCAATTGCACCCACAGGTTATTAACACATCCCAACACACACAGACCAGCAGCTACTGCTCAAAAATCTTAAAGCAGGACAAAATTTCCCTTCCTATCTCAAACTTCCAGCACAGGAAAATAAGTGGGTTTGTATGGAAGGAATGGGATATGTACAGAAATATCCTCCCATGCTTTGTTTTCCCAGCCCTTGGCTCCAGGGATTTGTCTCAGAGGTCACACCAGGTGCAAAGGGAATTTGCCACCTCAAAGGAAATCCAAAGAGAATATGAAATAAAAAATAACAGATGTCCCAAGAGAAGCTGAAAAGCCTTTCTCCATCCTGCCACTGAAATCGCTGCTGTCCTCTCTACACATTCATTTGCAAGGATAAAACAGAAAGAGAAAATTAAGGGTCTAGAGCATGCCTGAGAAAAGTTTCAAGGCTGTTCCTCAGCTCCTCGTGGAGCAGAATTTTCTGTGCTCAGCTCTCAGCTGCTGCTGCTCTCCACCCCGGGCACTGCAAAGCTGCAGCTGGGCAAGTTTGGGTTTGAACACCCTTCCCTTCTACCCCCATGCCCTCACCCAGAAAATCCTGGCTCCTTCTGTGATAAGTGTGCTCTGTTCATTTCTCCCAATAATTAATGCCCGGGCTGTTTCTGAGGGAGAGCCACCTCTGCCTGGGCATTTCCCACACACAATTATTGCCCAAACAGCCAGAAGGCAAAACAGAAATCAGGGCCTGAGAGCTGCCCCGGCTAAACTCAGTGCTGGGATTAAAGTACAACCGACTCCAGGCTCAATACATCGTGCACCCACTAGATGGGGCAAAAAAGCCATATTCTGATTTAAAAACTCTCCAGGTGCTCCTTTGACTACTTCACCTGGCCCTGGGTAGGGAAAAGGTCCCTTAGAGATGTGTAAGAACTACAGAGAAGCTCCCACTGATGCTCCAAAGAGCAACTGGAACTTCCTGGGATGCTCCTTTCTCAGCAACCTCCTAGAAAACACCTGGAGGGTGAAGTTCAGGTCTCAGGGAGGGTTTGCAGGCTGAAATCCCATTATCAATTGTTCTGCAATTCCAAACCCCACCATCCCAGAGCAGTTCAGTGCATAAAACCCAAGTATTTACAGGGATAATCATCCCATGTCTCTCCTCCAAGCAATCCATACAAAAACTGTTCCCACTAGACCCCAACCTGTACATAATAAAACAATCATTTGCTACAACCACAGACTCCTCTCCACACCCAGGATCCCTGGCTGATAAATGAAATTTTCCTACCTCCAAAGGCTTCTTTTCTTCTTTGAGGCTTTATGAGACCATGGCACAAGAAACAGGATAAAACTTGGTAAAGCTCCATGAAAAATAAGCCAAAAGCCTCAGTCTGAGGCACTGGGAACTTCCACTCCCTGAAGCCAGGGAGATCTGAGCCAGCACAGGAGGGGCTGAGCTCCTGCAGCTCTTTATTTAGCACAGCTTTGCTGGGTGCCTGATTTCACCTGGTCCTCGTTACACCCAGCATTTGTGCAAAACCTGGCACAGGAATTAAGGTGTTAATTCCTGCCTTCGCCCACCTCCTGCAGGGGTTCACCCACCAAACCTCTTGAAAAATGCACAGAAAACCTGATTTGGCACAAAAAAATGAGTCAGCTCACTGTCATCCTGAACAACTGAGGGGCAGCTGCTCCTGGCCAGGAGAATGTTTTACCAGGGGTAATTTAAAGGCAGGGAATGGGAATCTCCACTGAGGAATAACCTGGATGCTGCTGCCACCTCAACCAGAGAGTGCATGAACGAAATCAGTTCATTCATTCTGCCCTGGGTTTTTTATTTCCACACTGAAGGCTCTCCTGCCTTGCCAAGGGTGGAAAAATCATCCCTCAGAAACTCCAGCCCTTCCTGCACCACTCCCAGAGCACCTTGGACTCCTCCAAGGAATGAGAGGCAGCTCAGGATGCCATCCCAGCCAAACCTTAATGCAGCCCCATTGAAGGCCCCACGTCATGTCTGTAAACCTCATCCTCAGTCACACTCCTGGCCTGCAGATCCTGGACCTCCACTCATTTTTGTCCCCCTCTTCCTTGTTTTTAAACAATTGCCAGGTTTTCAAGGAGGAGGGCAAATGGAAAGAAGTCATTTGTATTAAAACCAAGTGCTCTCATCCCTCTTTTCCCTGACCTGCTGGGAAGTTCCTCCTGCTCCAAATCAATCACTGGGAGCAGAGCACCAGGTCTGTGTGGGGAAAAACAGGAAGAAATTCCATGTTTGAACACCCACAGAGAACTTTTGCCAAGCAGCAACTGCATCTTACCCCAGAGATGGATAAATTTCAGCAGAGCAGCTCCCAGACTTGTGGAGACACGGCTGGAAAACATTCCCATACAATATTCAGTGTGAGAAATCCCTTTCAGCTGAGCTGAGGGAGGGAAGTTGATCCCAACCCTGCCTTCCTTATGGTGTCACATCCAGAGCTGAGGCATCTGTCTGGATGTGCTGTGAGGGTTTCTGGTGTTAAGGACCCCATCTGCCAGAAAAGCACGGCTTTGGGCTGGTTGGAGGTTTGGGATTTGCCAAAGCACCCAAATATTGTGCAGAATGGAGTGAAATCATCAGTCCCTGCTTTGAAATGTCTCTCAGAGACCTCAATGTCCAGGGGAAAAAAGCTTAGGAACAGCAAAAGCAGGGGAAAAGCCACTTTTAGTCCCACTGGGATTAGGTAGCCTCAACCTCCTTCTCTCATCCCAGTGAGAGACAATGAACTGGAGTCACTGCACTTCACTTGTCGTGGGTTTTCTACTGCTCCTTGATTTTTCTTTATGGAGAGAATTAGAAACGAGGGCTGGAACACAACAGCTGATGGAAAAACTCATCAAAACTAAAGAAAAATCATGGTATGCAACCATACTTTAGGTCTAATAGCTCTGGGACAGACCCTGATTTTGGCACTGGTTTAAATCCATGGACTGGAGAGGGAAAGGACAGGCAGGACCTCTCCCTTTTAGGAGAAATCTGTTCTTTTGGTTCATCAAAAAGTCAAAATGTCACCATCCCAGGGCAACTCCTTTTCTTGTGGCCTCAGCCATGTGGTTGCCAAGCTGGGCAGAATTATCTCAGTGCACAAAAAACAGGGAAAATTGAAAAACAGCCCGGGGAATAATTCAATTATCCCAGAAAACCTCAGGGAAGGGGAGAATCGTGGAAAGGCAAACTAAAGCTGGGTTTGGGGGGCCACTGGAGGCAGAGGAAATCCAGTATGAGCAGCCAACACAAGAGGGAAGTGCAGCACCAAAATCCAGCCCTGTGCAGGGAAGGAGCAGCAGAATCCAGCCTCGGCCTCGGGGACACGGAGGATTTGGGACAATTCCTGGTGGAGCCTTCCCCCCCCCCTTGTAGTGATGCTGATCCCATTTATTTAGCTCCAAACACTTCAGCAAAGGCTTCCATTTAAACCCAGGTTTAAGTTCATAGTCATTTAAACCCAGGCTTAAGTTCCACCGGACTGCATCAAGGTACATTAAAAATTATCCTCGTTTTTTCTCATCTACATTCAACTGTTCCATCAGCTACTCTTTGTCACAGTGCCCCTAAAACGACAACATTTCTAAAGCCAGAGCAGGAATCTGAATCCAGCCACTTTAGGGCTTTTTCCTCCTGTGTTCCAGAGGCTGATATAGGAAATCCCACCAGGTTTAATGGGGATAATGAGCTTTCAGGCTCATTATCCCCATTAAACACAGCCACAACAATTCTCCATCTTAACGAAACTATGAAATGACTCAAAGACACCTTGCTGTACAAACAATTATTTTTTTTTAATTTTTAATTATTTATTTTGAGGGTGTAAAGAGGATTTTTGCAGGATGCCTTTGCATTTCCAAAAATCTCAGAGGAGAAGTTCTTCTAGGAACTCTAGGAGGTGTCAGAGGGTGTCTAGGAGCTGTCAGTAGGAGGAGTCAGAAGATTAAAGATCCTTGTGCTTCATTATCTTGTCACTGAGGCAGGGAAATGCCCGCTGGCACCTGATGAGCCAGTGGCCACCAAGCCCTGCTGCCATCCCTCCTCATTCCCTCCTCCTTCCCCATTCCCAAACACCTCTGTCCGTCCCCAGGGGCTCTCCGGGGAGCATCTCCTGCATCCAGCAGCCCCTCGGGGCTCAGCCTGCGCTGCCCAGGGCTGTTGGCACCTCCCTGGATGCCCGCAGGTCCCGGAGGGTCGGGGCTGCAGCCCAGGAGGAGGAATCTCCCCCAGCCTCCCTCCCTGAGCGGTGTGGAAACGCTCCCGGAGTCACCAGGAGGAGCAGCTGGGCAGCGATCTGCAAACAGGAACGCTTTGCTTCCCTTGTTTGCCTCCCGTGTTTTGTTTATCCCTGAAAATCCTTGCAGATCACAAGCAGGGTAAAACAACTGCGAGCGCCTCCAGGCCAGCAGAGCTGCACAGGCAGAGCCACAGAGCACTGACAAATTCATTCTTCATGGGGTAAAGCATCAAGTATCACCTTGGGCCCCAGCCCAGCAGATCCAGGGGATTATTTCCTTGCTGGGAATACGACCAGGCCACTCTGAGCAGCAAAATTAAACATATGTGTGTGCACTTTAAGGATTGTCTTAACCAGGAAATTTGAATTATTCTCTCTCTTTTTTTGGCAGATGACAAGAGCAAAGTTTATGCTAAATATTATCAATCCAGATCAGAGTTTGGACTGAGGGTATTTAATTCCTTGCATCACTCACACAAGAGAGAAGCATCTGAAATCAAAGCTCCATGGAAATTTATGCTCCAAAGGATGAATGTAACATTTGAGTAAATGATTGCAAAGAGTTACACATGCAGCCACAGACGGTGGAATTTAATTTACCGAGAGCAGCCATTCATCTAATGAAGATTTAAATATGAAATAAATTGCAGACACTTCCAGCAGAAGCAGGATGTTGGATGATTCTCATTCATATTGAAATTACAGCTTTAAGTTCCTCTCAAGCTACATAAATGTGTTGATAATGGACACACACGAACGTGTAAAATAATCCTCTTCTCCACTCAAAAGATGCACATTGTTCAAGTGACGTTTTCCAGAAAAAATTCTGATCATAAACATTAAAAATTTGTCTCCTGTGTCCCTGGGTTGATGACTACATTAGAAATATTTTCTCTTCAGATTTTGCTTGTCTCTGCCATTGCTGTTTTATTGTTTCTGTTTCAATGAACTTTGTGAAACTTGGCTGAGCATTTTCACAGAAGCACTTCCAGGCTCTTCTCCATTCAAAGGCTGTTGTTATGCACAAAGAGAGGAAAGTTAAAAAGCAAAAATAACTAAAGAAAAATGAGAAAAAGAACCAAAGCATCACTCCATTGATTTGAGCTGGTTGCTGCCTGCCTTTGAGATCAAATGAACTCAATCCTCACATTATTTCAGTACCTTCATATAATATTCTCAAATTATTCCAAACAATTCTTCAATTTCAACCAATTCTACAAAAGAATTACGACGATTTCAAGTGACCACAAACACCCCTTTTCCTTCCTTTCCAATATCCCATCAAACAAAAGCTTTTGTTTTTCTCCAGGGAGGGCCCAGGAATGCAGCTGAACAAATCACCACAAGAAAATAATAATTTCAAGCAAAGCAAAAGCCCCAAAAGAAAGGGCTTTGCAGAAAGGGCTTTGCAGACTTTGCACAACCTCCTGCAGCTCAGCACATTTCGCTGCGTGGGGGAGTTGGGGAAATCCCAGCAGTTCCTATTGTAGCACGTTATTTCTTGGCTCAGTCCCCGGCAAATAAATGATGGTGGTAATAAAGTGAATTCACACGAGTGCAGCAGGGCCAGCCAGGGATGCAGGAGATAGCACAGCCAGGGATGCAGGAGATAACACAGCCAAGGATCCAGGAGATAACACAGCCAAGGATCCAGGAGATAACACAGCCAGGGATGCAGGAGATAACACAGCCAAGGATCCAGATCTTTCTTGCACATGGGCTGAGTCGGGGCCTTTTGAATGTTTTGTTTCCTTGACTCTTCTCCCACCAGCAGAGTTCTTGCCCAAGGCAGAAGCAGCTTCTTCTCCCGCCCAGAATATCTGGGAATATTGGATTTTATACCAATAAAAGTGGATTTTGTACCAATATTTTAATTTGCCAGCAGTTTTAGCTGAATGCAACTTGGAAGGTTTGTGTCAGCTCAGAGTCCAGAGCTCCCCCAGCCGCTGGGCCAAGGCAGGAGAAATTAAAAGGCAGATTTGCTGAATGCAGCTCCAGGTAGGTGAGAGAAGCCAGCCCTGCCCAGTTAGGAGGGGGTAAAGCCTCACTTTACAAAGCCTCAGCCGCTCGCTGCTGCCACACCCATGCTTGGCTGGTTCCTCTTGAGCCAAGAAAGGCAAACCCTGCCCTGGGCACCCTCCACAGACCCCCCAACCCAGCTTGGAGGAGCAGAGCTGCCCAACAAGAAAGTCCTTCCTCTCACAGCACAGCCAAAAACAGCTCAAAGCCCTTTAAATAAGTGTGTTCTTTTATTTCTCTTTTACTTTTAGGCTGTCATCTGTCATCTCCTGCCCCAAAATACCTGAAAGACATTTTGCTTCTTATTCCCACTCAACTCCACAACTCTAAACCCAAATGAAGGGATTATGATGAAATCATAAAAGTGGATTTTTTTAATTATTATTATTTTAATGAGGAAAACACGCTCCAAAACTGAAGGAAATCTGAGCTAGAAAAGCAAATTCTCGGTGCCCATCTAATGAAGCTCGTGGTGCTTTACCCAGCACGAACCCACCCCACAATTCTACATCTGCAGCTGAATTTGGAGTTCCAGCCCCAAAGAAAGCTGGAGATGGATGCCAAACCCCTGCTCCTCCAGCCCTGATAAGTCTCCCAGATGCCAAAATCTTGTGGCAGAGGTTTGAGGTGAGGGAGATATGGGGAAAGAAAGTCCTTTCCCAGCCTTCTGGACAGAGCACAGGATCCTGCTCCATAAAACCAGCTGCTCCTTCTATTTTTAAACCCTCTGGGGGGACTCAAATGTTGTGGTGATGAGAGAAGGGGAGCTCGTGGAAGTACCTTGGCAGATGGATGGGAAGGAAGGAAATTATCCCAGTGGGATGGGCCGGGAATAAACGGAATGAAAGCTCCTTCCAGCTCAGCTCTCCAGCCCAAACAGGTAACAAAGCTGGACAAAGGTGATTTAGGCCTCAAGGCTGCTCTCAGGAATGTTGTTCTTCCACTTCCACCGAGGCTCAGCACCCTCAGTGGTTCCCAGCACAGCAATTGGGCTGAAGTTTGCTCTTTCTTTGCTCTCAGAAACTCCTGACTGCAAAAACTCCTGACTGAGAATTTCGTTTTCGTGCTGTTTTGAATCAAGTGTGAGGCAGCTGTTGGTTTTCCTCAGCCATAAATCACCGTTCCTTGACACTTGGAAACTTGGGAGACTGAAACAAAAAAAGAGAAAGAAAAGGAGGTGTGAAGAGGAGGGGAAGTGCTAAGGGTGGGCTGAGTTTTATTTTTAATTATTTAGCACATCCAGCTGCTCGCTGGTGTGCTGACACCCCTTCAGCAGGCAGGGAAATTAAAAATAAAAGGGGGATGGCCTTGCCAGGGATGGATAAGGGGAAAAGCAAAGCCCCTGCTCCCTTTCCTGCTGCTGTGCTGTTTATTTCAGAATATTCCCATTGTTAGGGAGCAGAGGATTCCCAGGGCAGCACGAGGAGGGAGCATCAGGCTGGGAAAAGAACTAAATTTGGCTCAAATTCCTCAGGAGCCCGACCTCTTCCTACTGAAATCCCCCCATCCCTGCCCAGCGTGGCATTTCAAAACACTCCCCCCTCAATTCTGCCTCACACCGAAGGAAGTGATAGAAATAATGCCCTAAAAATGCATTTTCCTGCAGGTAAAGGGATGATATATGGAGTTCCCTCAGGAAAACTGTAGGATTTCCCAGAGCACACAGAGAAGGTTCTTGTTGCAGGAATTTGCACACTTTTTCTGGCTTTGGGTGCCCAAAAGTTGTTGCACTAAACAGGAAAATTATGAGCACAAATAAGTGAGCACACATAGGAATATCAAGGATCAGGCCAGCAGCACAAGGCCATGTGGAGAAAAATAAGAAAAAAAAAGGTAAAAAACCAAATCAGAAAGGTTTTATTGTGAAAATCTGTCAGCTTTTAAAATAAACTGAATATCACAGATTTCATACAGGCCAAATCATTCTGTGTATTTTGATTTTTCACTACAATAATTGTTAATTTTAGCGGCTGCAACACGTTTTTCTGGGTGTTCTTTTAAAAAATTTGCTTTCTACTTTTACTTTCTTCCCTTTCCCTATTTGATCACTGAGACAGCTTTCATTTTCAGCCCACAACCAAAAAAAAAGAAAAAAAAAAAGGTGGGTGGTAGCTTTATTTCCAGGCACACACTTGATAGCTGGGGGTAGAGAAAGGGCTGCCTCCCAAAGAAAAGGTTTGCATGTAAAAAAACTCAGCCAGGTCAAATGCAGGTATAAAAAAGTTCCAAGAATGTGATCTTGGCGGGCTTGGAAAATAATTTCCAGCCAGTGTCATTTAAAAAGTCCTTTTTCTGTTCCTTCTTGTTTGATGCAGCAACTCTTCCAACCAATAAAACTTCAACATTGCAACTTCTCTAATGTGGATTTTTTTTTTTATTGATTGTGTGAATCTGTCACAGCCAGAGGAAAGAAATTCCCATCTGGGCAAAGTCCTGGAAGCTGCTTCCATAGCAAATTTCATTTTTATTGTTATTTCCTGGTTGAGTAATTCAGCTGGAGCACCAAAACGGGCAGGAAGGAGGCCCAGAGAGAAAAGTCCAAATATTTTCTGCTGGCTGCAGGTCCTGTATTCCCCTGGGAATTGCCTGGCTGGGAGATGGGAAGGTGGGATCAGGGTTTATTTGGGATTTTCATCTTCCCCATCACAGGTTCAGCACCTTCGTGGTGCTCCCAGCGTGGCTGGAATGAGTTCATGGGTGACAAACCCTTCTGGCAATCCACCTTTGAGCACAAATGTTGTTATTAACACCCTTAATTCTCCTCCTGAATTACAATGGAATAGAAAATATTGTTATTAACACCCTTAATTCTCCTCCTGCATTAAAATGGAATAGATTGGATGCCTGATCCTGATTTCACATCTGAAATCCATGACTAAACTCTCCGTGGTTTCACCCTCTGGCTGTAATGAAGCCCTTGTCAATTAATGGTGGGGTAAATTAAAGAATTTCAGCAACATCAGAGGAGTTAGAAGTGATTTTTAGAGAGGGACAAGCAGCACTTTTTTGGTTTGGTTTTGGTTTTTTGTGCCATGGAGCTGGAACTGGAATTTCCATGGCATCCTCACTTCAGGGATGGCTTTTCCCTGTGGATAAAGAGGCAGAAAATCAACTGGCACAGGAGGGGAGTGAGCAGAGAGGTGGAAGGGGAATTTTTTTTTCCTTTCATTGATACAACAGAATGGAAATGGGCTGTTGGTTTTCCCTAATGTGAACAGTAACAACTGCAGTGATAGATTTGTCATTGCCAGTATTGATTTCCTTCCCCAACATAAACTATTTTTAAAAATGCCTCTTAATGGGTTTTTATTTGCTGGCAGGATTGGGATTTCAGGCTGCTCTCTGCTGGGCCTGCTCTGGGAGCAGCAGTGGCAGGATCAGCCCGGCTTTAAAAGTGAAAGGAAAAGTGGGGAAAAGGGAAAGTCAGGGGACAAAAAAGACAAAGGAGAACTGAAATACAAGGAGGAGAAAAGCAGGAATATCTGTCCCAGGCAGCCCACAGGAACCTGCAGTGTGTGAGGGGAGCAGGGCTGCTGGAAACACCAGGATGAGGTAAAAATTTTGGAGCACAGCTCTTCTGCCTCAAACCACGTCCAGGTTAACCACAAACATCGTGTGGAGCTGCTGGGGAGAGTCCAGAGGAGACCACGGAGCTGCTCCAGGGCTGGAGCCCCTCTGGGGCCAGGCTGGGAGAGCTGGGGGTGCTCACCTGGAGAGGAGAAGGATCCAGGGAGAGCTCAGAGCCCCTTGCAGGGCCTGAAGGGGCTCCAGGAGAGCTGCAGAGGGACTGGGGACAAGGGATGGAGGGCCAGGGCACAGGGAATGGCTTCAAACTGACAAATAACAGGTTTGGATTCAATATTAGGAGGAAATTGTTCCCTGGCAGGGTGGGCAGGCCCTGGCACGGGGTGCCCAGAGCAGCTGTGGCTGCCCCTGGATCCCTGGCAGTGCCCAAGGCCAGGCTGGACATTGGGGCTGGGAGCAGCCTGGGATGGTGGGAGGGGTCCCTGCCATGGCAGGGGTGGGGTGGGATGGGCTGGGCTTTAAGAGCCTTTCCACCCCAAAGCATTCTGTGACAGTCTGTGGCAGAGGGAGGGTCCTGAACTCCCCTCTTTGCTCTTTGTGAAGTTTGGTTGGGATCACAGAGAGGATTTCCTGCAAAAATGATAGAAAGAGAGAAAGAAGGAAAGAAAGAGAGAAAGAGAGAGAGAGAGAGAGAGAGAAAGAAAAAAGAAAGAAAGAAAAAAGAAAGAAAAA